>JAPYYV010002459.1:0-59240 GCA_030522625.1 Copidosoma aretas
TGACGTGCTGGGGTAAAATTGACCTCGGAATCAGATTCAGCGACCCCAAAAACATATGGTACACATTGTCAGACCCCCAGGCCAGAATTTTTTTTTTTTGTGTGGCTGTGTAATTGTAGTACTGTTAAAAGTGGAAAAAACATTCTATAGGTGGCACTGGTTAAATTAGTGGAAACTTCTCTCCGTATGCCGAGCTATATACCCATATGCATACACTTTACTACATACACTCATAATGTCCACGTGTTTGCTGTCCCTCTTCTCTCTCCCTCCCTCTCGCGGCTGCGCTGCGCTGAGCCGCAGTAGTGTATGTATACCAATATATATTCGAGCAACCGTACATGTTGTACTCGTAACTGTCGCTTTGCACAAGAGCGTAAGTATAGCTATATGTATGCTGTGACGCAAAGTAGTGTGTATTTATCATTGAAAAATCTTGCAGAATCTCGCGTTCGAACTCATCGGTGTTTTCCCATCTTAGAATCGCCCAACGTGCCTACAGAAGTTTTCACTTCAATAAACTCTGTTTGATCAAAATCGGTCGAGGAATTCCTAAGATACAACTGATTACACACACACACACACACACACACACACGCGCGCGCGCGCATAGACGGTCATTTTCCAAAAATAGTTTTTTTTTTTAATTTTAAGCTTCATAAAACGTATTTATAACATGTTATCTCGAACATGTAATTTTTCGTCCATAACAAAGCTTCCTCTATAAGGAAGCAAAATAGGGGGTTCATCCCTGAATAAATATGATAACTGATCACTATATGCTGTAGCTATCTGTAGCCGGGTTTACTCAACGTTTTGCCCTGGCCAGGTGTATTGCCTTCAAATCCCGGCTGTAGAGTTTTTTTTTTTATTATTGCTTCCTCGTAGAGAAAGCTTTTTTATGGACAAAAATTACATTTAAAAAAAAATGTCATACACACGTTTTATGAAGTTTAGAATCGAAATCCACTATTTTTTAAAAAAATTTGTCAGTGTGTGTGTGTGTAATCAGTTGTATCTCAGAATTTCGTTGACGATTTTAATAATCGCAAGCCATTTTTTTAATACAAATAACTTATTTAAAAAAAAAATTTTGATTTATTCCATTTAATAATTTTTTTTTATCTTCATGATTTTAGAAACTTGATTTTTTCGAAAAAATAGATTTTGAAGATATTTGTCGTTGTTTCAGGATATTTTACGATAGAAATTCTGAAAGCTCATCAAATTATATACATTAAAACGTATTAAGATGAAATTGAAAAAATTCAGTAGGTAGGTGTGCGGTAAATACAGAATGTATATGTCGTAGGCGAATAGAGAATTCAGGCGGTTAGCTAACTGCCTAGGCGGTTAGCTAACCACCGGCAGGTAGACAATTCAGTTATTAAACAACGTTTATTTGTCTAATTGACTAGGTATTTAGCTAATTGCCTAAAACACCTTCGGTATTTAGCTAACTGCCTGAGACACCTCCGGCACTTATAAAAGCAAGAATGATCATGTTTGAAAAAATGTTTAATATACACTATTTCGCATTACATTGCTTTCAAATATTTACAGTACAGCGCGTTGTCGTAATATCCATTAAACAATTTCTTCATTACATTATATACAGGAGAAATAAAATGTTTTCCAATTTATTAAATTATTTGTTAAAACACGTTAAGGATGAGTGGTACCTTAAATTGCATTTTACTCCTGATTTGAAACAGGAACACCTGGTAGTACAACATTGCGTGTTTGTCCCTTTGCAATTGCATTTTGATATCCTTGACCACCACACATTGATTGATTAGAAGCAGTTTCTCGTAGAGTTAATAATTTATATGTAGGAACGGCTTGTGGCAATATTACTAGTGCCTACTTGGTACACACCATTTCGCTCATCGAGTATGACTCTGAAAACTGAAAGTCCAATGGATCGCGATCCACCAAAGAAACGGACAGAGGGACGAAGTCATTAACAGAAAGCTGAGGAAATTTTTCTGCTGAATATGTTTGATCATCTTAATATGCTGCTACTTTCTGTCTTTCATCACAAATATATTGGTTCTCCAGTAACCGACATCCTCTGGCACACAAAATACAAATGAGAATGTTCTCACTTGCCAGATCAAAATCCCCACAGGAATCGTGAATTTTTAAATTGCAATTTGTGCAGTAAACCCCATTTCCATTCTTTCAAACATGATAATTCTTGCTTTTCTAAATGCCAGAGGTGTCTCAGGCAGTTAGCTAAATGCCAAAGGGGTTTTAGGCAGTTAGCTAAATGCCTAGTCAATTAGACGAATGAACGTTCTTTAATAACTGAACTGTCTATCTGCCGGTGGTTAGCTAATCGCCTTAATTCTCTATTTGCCTACGACATATATAATCAGTTATATCTCGGGATTTCTTTGACCGATTTTCATCGTCGTTTAAGGATATTTTATGATAGATATTCTTTGAAATTTTTTTATTCTTGGATACGCATTATTGCTAAAGAATAAAATTATAATTTCATCGATTCGCTTTTTTTACTTTGATTTCATCGATTTCGGAAAATCGTTTTTTTTTTTTATGTAATGAAGTGGTTTTTTCGCTATTAAACGTTGTATTTTAGAATATTTTGTCGTAAAAAATCTTGATGATCATAAAATTTCCTAACAATTTTTACTTCTATTCAATCAATTAAGAAAAATTAGTGTTTTTGAACATATGGATTTTTTCGCCAGTGAACGTTGTTTCAAAATATTTTGTAGTGAAAGTTCTAGAAAATCATGCGATTTCTCAAATCATAACTTTTTCGGATTCAGAAAAAGAAAATTTATGAGGGTGTGTATAAAAACGAAGGAGAACATGCGAATGAGGAAGCTATATAGTAATAAATTTGCAGCGGTTTTTCACTATGAATCGGTGTTCCATCATAATTTGAGAAACAAAATCTGATAGATTAGCAAATATTCTACAAAAAAAAGTATATAGATACCAAAGAAAAAAATACACATAAGTGTGTTTGTGTGTGGGTGTACATGTGTGTATTTATATAAATAGCCATATTTCATGGCTGCAGGTACGATTTTGATTAAAAAACACTCCTTTTTTTCTTTCAATATCATTATTATTCTCAAAAAAATGGTAGAGTTTTGCTGCATCTCTTTTTTTAAATTTCAATCAAAAATTTTTTTAGGAGCTTCAAGCTAAGACGATGGAGAATAGAGGAAAACTATAGAGAATATCAGATCGGCGAAACCTAACCTTTAATTAATAAGAAAACCCGAAAAAACAATATTCTGAGCCGAAAAATCACTCAAACGACTTTATTATAACTCCATAACCTTCATTTTTCAAACGAGTGTAACTATTATTACTAGGATTTGAATTTAATACTCCAAACATAACCTCAAAATTCGTGATTACAGGTTCATATGGATGTTCAATTGTTTATGTAAATAGAAGAATGGCGATGCACAAAAAAAAAGAAAAATTGCTCCAGAAATTAAGCGCTTTTTGTAGTCCAGGTTAGAAATGAGCATTAGTTTTTTCAATTTATGTATGGTTTAAAAATTAAAATTATTGTATTGTTTTCCAGAGAGTTGACAGAAACAGTAATTTGTGATAGTGATCAAGAGTAGTGGCAAAATAAATGTTCAGAAAAAGGCAACCCATTTTCATTATTTCATCAAACATAAGGCATCTGTGTTTACGTTAGTGTATCCATAAAATTTAATGTGGCTGTTCAAACATTTTCCTTTTGTGTGTATCTTATAAACACTTACTATAAGGTATTTTAATTCCGTAAATTAAGAGAAATTGATTATATTTGATAAAAATTATGTAAATATGAGCATATCTACATATGCTCATAAATAATTGTAGAACAAAACCTTTGACAATCATAACGCAGCTAGCTCAGTAACTATTTGTTGCTTAACATGAGTAAAACTGACAAAGTTGAATCATAGACTATCAAAAATGCTTATTCGATTCATTTTTACTTTTCATCAAAATGTGATAAAATTTTCTTTTTTCAATGTATTTTTTTCTATTTTATATCACCCCCATGTTTACCAATACCTTGTTTACAAAATTATTTAAATAGATCGTCAAAAATTTTCGTTTTTCCAACCTTTTTCATCCAGTCGGAGGTTAAAATTTCCGAATTATATTTTCTATATAGTTTTTCTCCATTTTTCATCATCTTAGCTTAAAGCTTTGTAAATAATTTTGCGATTATTCCTTTTTCATCTCAAAATATAAGGTTTCTTATACTACAAACCTGTAATCACCAATTTTGAGGCTATGTTTGGATCATCTAATTCAAATCCTAATAATAATAGTTAGACTCGTTTAAACAATAAAAGTTATGGAGTTATAATAAAGTCATTTGAATGATTTTTTGGCTCAGAATATTGTTTTTTTGAGTTTTCCCATTAATTTAGAGGTTAGGGTTCGTCGATCTGATATTCTCTATAGTCTTTCTCCATTCTCCATCATCTTAATTGAAGCTTCAAAAAAAATATTTGATTTATTGCTCTTCCTTCTCAAGTTAGGTTTAAAACAAAAAAACCCAATTTCGCCCATAGTGTGCTGTAAGCTACTTTCTTATAGGACCGTGATCTACAATTTTTTATGATGATTACATTGTATTTTTTATAATCGATCTTCCATGAGACACGTCTTATTCAACCGAAACATAAAAAAGAAATTTATTGAGTAAATTAAATTCCAAATTCAAAACTTGAAAGAAACTTAAGAAAAATTGTATTTTTCCTTTTTCACCGTCAAGTTAAAACTATTTTCCATTTATCACGACACATTTGTAAGAAAGTGTCACTGTTTTTCAACGAATTCATAATTTTTATGTAGCGATATGAAAAAGAAACAAAAACAATTTCAAGACGAACTTTAGCCTTTTTGCGATATGCTCCGAGTATGGGTGTTGTACGGCTTCCATACTGTAAGGCTACCAGGCCTGTCCGCATACGCCTCTGATCACACGTTCCATAAGGACACTGTTAGACATATTCTAGCGTATGGCAGCCGATAAGCTAAAGCATTCAAGATATGGATCGCATGCTAGCGTATGGCAGCTGGTAAGCTAATTTATGATCGGGATACTGTATAAGTGAGTGCACGGTAAGGCGATTACCGGTTAGCGGGATCCTTGTTTCATTCTACCGTCTCGTAATCGTGATCGTTTTAGTAGTTTCTGTCCAATCTCCTTCAACCATGCGATTATAAGTACAAGAGCCACCTCTTAGCCGACAACAGACCTTTTACTTTAGTGCTTACCGATGTAGAGTTCGTTGCTATACAGTTGTTATATGTATCATCGCCATACTTTATGGCAGCTCTCGCTGCTGAGGAAGAGTCCCAAATAGGCTCAGCCCGAGCAAATTTTTCAACGGTTTTAATTTAAAAATTGTCAGGAATTTTTTTTCGACGGTTATGGATTCAGCATTTATTGCTGTAAACACCAGTCACTGTGGTTAAAGTGCTTTTGATGGTCCCTACATGTATTTATGTGTGTATGTATTTTTTATGATTAAGTGTATATATACATGTATGCATGTATGTATGTAAGTATGCATGAATGTATGTATGTATGCATAAATGTATGTATGTATGTATGTATGTATGTAAATATGTACGTATGAAAACGTTATCCATGTACGTTTAAATATCTATTTATTTATTTATTCAATAAGAACAGAGCTATTTGTACAGCTTTGCATAGGCTTTGACTATGCAGTTTTGTATCACTTTTCCGAATAGCCCATAGCTGATTTTGCAGCTGATTTTTTTTAACCTGTTGCAGTGTTCACTTGACATAAAACTGGCACGTGACCTATGCATATAATAAGAACACATCACAAGAAGCTTGCACTGCATCTATGCATTTAACCATAGATACAAGGACTCTTCGATATCTGTGTATTTAACAAGCACGACTCTGTCTCACTCATAATTCCATGTAAGGTAAGTGCCCCTATAACTGAACAGTACCTATAACTGAACACTCGTCACTTATTAGCCGATTACATTTTAAATAACGATTGCACACTAAATTTGTCATAATAGGTACTTTCTTAAGATTTTTACCTACGAGTAGAAAAAGTTCTGCATAAGAAAAATATTTGTTCATACAAATGGACTTTGACATACTGTATATGTGTCCACTTTTGTTTACATTTGATGTATACAATAGAATTTTTTATGCAAAATACCAATCGATGGCTCTTAATTGATTTTGATTATTATGTCCATAATAGTTTGGTATTTTTAGTGTAAGTTTTATGACCCTTTATCATCTTGGACCTGAATATTCATATAAGCAAGAGCTTTCTAAAGTTGTATACAGTCTGATTTTTTCATGTAATGTAGATAAGTTTCTAGGTCTCTCATTTCTCGCTTTTGTGCCAGTATATTGTACTATATCTTCCGTGCAAATAGCTCTGATCTTGCTGGATGTGTATGTCGAGTGCCAGCTTCATGTAAAGTAAACACTGAATCGGGTTTAAAAAAAAAAAATAACTGAAAAATCGTCAATGGGCTATTTAAAAATGTGCTAAAAACTGCAAATTCTAATCCTATGCAGAACTGTGCAAACAGCTCAGTTTTTTTTTGTATGCATAGGTCCAGTGCCAGCTTCATGTAAAGTTAGCACTGCATCGGGTTTATTGCACCAATTTATCTTGCTTACATTACCGACTGCAAATTATATATATTCGGACTGCGAAATAAGAACAAGAAAACTGCAAATGTATGTGACAAATGTGATACTCTAGCGTAAAAGTGGCGAGCCAACTTCACAGACGTCTCGGCTTTCTTGGACGAAGATAAATACATCAGTATTGGTACTGTCTTTATGATCATCTGAGAAAAACTTGAAGCTTTAGTTGGCCAATAGACATGTAGCACTTAAAGTATGTAGCTATCGCTACACTGTTGTTGTAAATATTCAAGACTTCCGAACAAAATTTAATGCTGGGAGCACAACGCTCGAACGTACTCAACTTAATATTGGTAGTTTATGACTGTCATTTTTTTATTTGACTTTGCGTGTAGATTTGATGTATATAGACCGTGTATAAGTAGCAGCCGTCACTCGCAACTGATGCGGGTGTTTACACAATAAAATATATTTTGGGTTGTCCTTTATAAAAAAAGTGCTCCTACATGATTATCGCATTGTAGAGTGGAAAAATACTGTAAGATATTTTATCTAAGAATAGAAAATAAAAAAAATAAAAATTTATGCTTATAACTCTTGAAAAGTTATTAGAATAGAGGAGAGAGATGAAAAAAGACTGGTACAGTCAAGGAACCATAGACTTAAGTCCGATTGTAAGGTAATGGTATTAAATTCGTATGGATAATTATGAAAAAATATTGATAATCAATATGGATTATAAGGATAAGCGTAAAACATTATTAAAATTAGGTTTGATACCTAAATATAATAAAAACAATACTAATTTTAAAAAAATCAATAATAAATAAAAATAAAAAATCATATTTACTATAAATTATAAGTATATAGATATTCTTATGATGAATTTTTGTTCGTCAGCAATAAATGTGTAGATAGAGGTCGAAGTTAACTAATAAATTAGCAAAGAAATAATAATAGTTGCATAAGACTATGAAAATATTTAGATGAAAAAATCAATTTATGTAAAGGAGTTGCTGTCTGTTAGCTGCTCTTAAATTTCGACTTCTTATCTCAGATGTGTATATTAAACATTAATTTACATTAGATTTCCTAAAATAGTTACTTATTATTTTTTAAGTATTTAGATAGTCTCGGAATTAAACTTTTCGTTTATTAGTGATTATTATTTTTTTTTAAATGCTATTTTTAGCATGGTCGGATATATTTTATTCTAAAGCTGTATTCATGATTTGAAATAGTATAAAAAAGCAAACAGATATATGTAGATTAAAGACTGCTTGTACATATAATTTTATTTATATTAGTGAATAAAATATAAGTGTGTAAAATCTAGAGATAACTGCAGTGCGAGTTTAAACCCTGCAATAGAGGAGTTGTGTGTTAATATATGGTTCACGTTATCTTAAACCGTAACGATAGAACTACCGATATGCATACATGCTTGTATTTCTATTAAAATAGTAACAAAACCGATGAGAACACTGAGGCAAAGCGAAAGGTGCGCGGGCGGTCGTGCGGGGGGCCTGCGTTGTAGTAATGTTTGAGGCTGCGTGGACTATGTTGTAGTAGTAGGGCGTGTGGTAGGGCGTAAAAAAATGTCGACTTCCAAAACCGGTAAAAATTGAATGAATTACTAGGTGAATTGCGTGGGGTCCAGCGCAAAGAGATGGGGGCGGAGGATGTAAGGGGCCAGCCAAATTTTGACTCACACAACTATATATCTAGAAAGGTAAATAAGGCATTCCACCTCAAAAAAAAAAATTAGTCTTAAGAACTTTTTGTCCCAACATATTGCAATCGATAGTAGCTTATAAGTCTATACTTCTCGGAAAATATGAGTTTCCTAGAGTCACGTGACTGGCTGCAGTAGCAATTACAAAATTACAGTTTCCGATTGGATGCTATTTCCTAATCTTTTTTCCGTTAGACAGATAAAATAAAATTGTTTTCTCGTGTGTGTTTTTTTCCGCTGAATCAATTACAAAAGTTTTTTTAGCGTTCAATAGTAGGTACTTAGGTCGGGATAGTGAAAAATATGCCAGACCGCATGTATATTGCCATCCGAGGCGAAGCCAAGGGGGAACATGTGATCTGAGCATTCTTTACTCCCGTCTGTGGTGCGTATACGATTTTTCATGCCACAGCGGTCGGGAATGGAATATTTCCGCTCGCGCAGCGGACGGGAGTGTTCCAGTCCTAACACGCTGGCATGAAATAGTGGTTATCGTCAATAATGTGCATCTCTCCAATGCGATCACTGGGCCTGAGGGCACTTACAAAGCCACGCTCGAAAGACTGTTGTAATAGCCCTGGCCAGAAGCGCGTTAGTGATGAATTCTGTTTTCCCTACCGAGGGCACATCTGCCGCTTAAAAACGCTTGAGGCAGGAAGAATTAGTGTGACGCCCAATTTTAAGATGTCAAATTTAAAAAATAAATTTAATTTTCTATGACTTTTTTTCTATTTGAAAGCTCAATTAGTCTTTTTGGATAAAAATTATTATTTTATAATGATTAATTTTTTAGAAAAGGTCCTAGGCGTCACTGAACGCCGAACAAGCCAATTTAAACGTTTTTAAACTCGTGCATATTTTGATACGTAATACTAAGCTTATTATAAGTAGTTAAAATTTGCCGATTACAAGACCCTACTTAAATAATAAAAATTCAGAATGGGGGATCCAATATTGCGGCTATCCTTTCCAAAACTGATAAACTCGGCCCATAAAAAAATATGATTAATCTACGTTAAAATTTAGGCAAAAAATTTCTTCTGCAAAATTTTTTGTAAATATACGGTTTGTCTGAATTTTAAATATTTTGAGGTTTGCTATTAAAACCCGGGCTCGATTTTTTTCAGATTTTGATACCTCGTAGTTTTGACTAATATAAAATGACAACTTTGATATTTTTACATTGCCTCTCATTGCGATTTAAAAAAAATTTATCGATCTATCTACTTTTATTTATAATATCTGCTTTTGTCGACTCAATTTATTAGTCCTTTTATAATGCTCGATCGTTGTGAACATGTGTACTGTACATCACGTACTTTTTTCATAAATATCAAAATACTGTTTTTGCGTTTGTCTATATTTGTAGGGTGATTATGATGGCTTAGTGCAAACGCGGTTAATTTTCGTACGATTTAAAGTGCGTAGGATCTAAACTTGGTAAACATCATGGATAACTATGCATAAATATTTATAAATTTTCCATTAAAGTACGTTGAAGACCATAAAGGTAAAATTGTATGAATTTTTGTAATAATAATTCATACAAAAATGGGATCCTAAACAATGACGTTTTATTTGACTTATAAGGAAGTTGATAAAATTAATGACCACATGTACGTGAATTTCCCGATAAAATATTTAAATTCTATTAGGAAAGAACTTCCACTGTGTAAACTTCAGTTTAGAATAAATGTCATTGTCATGTAAATTAGAAATTATTGTATATTAGAAGGATTGTGTAACAGAAGAATATTTAGAATAACAAAATCATCCAAGTATAACATTAAAGCTGAAATCATAACATAATTAGAAGTTGGTAATTGGTAATTGGTAATAAAGTAAACGAATAGATCAAAAAACTACCTCAGTATTAGGTACCAATTTTGATTTAAATTTCATATCATGCTAAGCGCTTATTAGTACACTTGCACACGCGATATATCTTGATGCGCAAGCACAGTGATTATAGCAAGGACACACCCTAATTGGAAGATAATAGATAAGTCGGCAGCAAATTATCTGACATTGAGTCAGACGGGCCACAGAGAGCACGAGAGATGCTCAGACGTTTTCGGGCATATATACGACATAGTCGTTGCCTACTTAGATGAGAGTCAGCTTAAAATGACCCCGACGTGAAAAATTTTTGAAACTCAATGGATGAGTACTTTGCCCTGTACAAGCCAGAGTCCAGGCTTCACATACGCAACAGGCCGATGCGACGCCTGCTAATAAGGACGTGACAAATCAAACACTAAGTATATATGTTTTCGCTTCCATAGTGAGCAAAGTATATTAACGTGGTTGTATCTGCAAGTCTTCACATCCGCACTAAGCTACTTACTAAAACAGAAATTTTGCAGATATCTGTTTACTTTTGTGTAGGGAGACTCTGTATCGTTTTGTTAAAATAATACATAGAAGGATCAATATCGGCAGTCCTCATTGACCCTTTAACAAATGGAATCTCAAGGTTATGGGTAGATCTCTGTAATACGCGTTATTTAAGGTAGTTGTTGGAACTTACCTATCTAAGAATACTGATGGAACCATTTATCTAACCTCAAGGTGCTAGCTCTATCTGAGTCTCTTCTTCTTACAGTAGTCATGCCGTTTTTACTGTCACTAAGATAACTTTATATTATTATGTTGAAAAAACGATATGGCTAGAATCTTCTAAACTGCGTACATACGACAATTAAATAATTTGTAATTTAATGCCAGTATTTAGTAAGAGCCATTTTCAGTGTATAAGGAAAAAATCAACTTGATCGGAGGCTAGGCGATACTTTCTATGTTGAAAACTCAAACGGTGTACATAAGCGTCTGAAATGTGGTATGGCTGAGCCATCTAGAATTTCAACTGAACAATTGTCTGGTAATGAAAAACGCATACTTAAGTTTCAACAAGATTGTAAGAAAATAATTTTTCTCGACATTTACATACATGAGTGTCCTCATGTGTCGGCAGTTCCGAATAACTCTTTTCCGATAGTTGAACCTGGAATAAGTGCAAAATATAAAGTACGTAATAACTAAAGCTCAACTAAAATTAAATTTAATGTGAACATAATATAAATTTATAGTTCTTTTATTGCTTGCAAAAACAAATATTCCTCTATAATTGTTTTTTTTATTGATATTGGATACTTTTCTCCTTACAAGTTTTGGTGAGTAGAATTTATGTAAGAAAACTCTATGTAGCATTATGTACACAGTTAGGTATATATATCGAATTAAATTTTGGCTTGCATAAAAATTTCAATACACGATGACTAAATTGAAATATGTATTTAATAGACTTCCCGATAAAAAATAAGTACGTATGGACAACAAATAGAATACATGTTTCAATAATAAGTGTAACCTAACGGTGGACCTGCTTCGCATTCTATGTGCATATGCTTGCGTGTGTATGAAACCATTTTTGAAAGTGTAAAAATAATTAATAATTATTCGAGATGATACGTGACTATTGGCGATGTGTGGTGTCATAAAAGGTAACTAAAATCTGACCCAAAGTGAGCACTCAAATATTGGCGGTCAAAGCCAAGAAACAGTAATTGTTTGTTTTTTATAATTGTTATCGGTTTTATGTATTACTGTCAAAGAATATCAAAAGCGTAATATTAGGTGCTGCTAATTATGTATTCTGTATTTAAAAAAAATCTTTTTTGTGAATGTTTTTACCGACGTAGGTTTGGTTACGTCATACATTATAACTGGTTGAGATCTATTGCGTACTTTGTAGTATTATTTATAGCAGTAAATGGGGAAATAATACAAACCACACTAGTTTTTTACAACAAGGTACATTGCAATTATACACCCGTATGACTTTTCTCCTCATTTAAGAAATAATTTTTTTTCATTTAAAAGCATTTTATTGGTCATCATTTTAAAATCCAAAATTAGGATAGCTTTTGATTTCGTTTTTAGCCACTACGTGCCGCTACTAGTCACGTATCACCTTGAATTTATATGACTTTTTTCAATAGCATGATTACAATTGAGTAACTGCATACGAAAAGGGTACATATCTTATTTAGATTACACGAGCCTTTTCGTATCCAACCCCCCAATTCTATCAATATGTTATTTTATACCTTCGAAAATTTCATCCCATAATCTATTTTCTCCATCCGAAATTTTTTACTTCATACCGTATAAAAATATTACAATTTTTACATCTTGATGATGTAATATACAATTGGCCGTAAGAAAATAATAGTCTCTTAAAGTACAAACCTAATTTATCAAAACATCGACCTAGCGACTTATTGACAGGCATGGAAAAAGCTAATAGTAAGAAAAATTGTTTTATGCACAAGATAATTGGTAAAATAGATGGAATGCTGGTATTTAAATTTATTTTTGGAATAAATAGTCTGCTTAAAATTTTCTTACCGGTAATAATTGAAGCTTCAATGTTACACGCAAATAATTTAGTTATTGAAAGTTCTTTTCAGTTACACAATCCTTCTAAAATCCATACAATTCTAATCAACATGACAAAAGAATGTATCTTGTTATATGGTATTTCGACATGTATTTTGACGTCATTATGATACTTTACCATTGATGTTTTATTGTATTGTCAGCATTACGACTAATTATTGTAATGCACAGCACAGCGCAGAGCAGGAAAAACTATCAAAACTTGAGAACACTGTATAACAGCCACCGTGTACGAGCAGTACACCGGTGGCAGAATGCCCTTGGCCTGCACACAGGGCTCACGGCAACGTGAACGGACCATAAAAGTGTTGTGAAGTAATTTCTTATTGAAACTGATCTGGTATTACTTAGGATGCACAAGGTAGAGGTGGGCATGCTATACATTACATGTGCATCTGTTTGTGTGCATACGAGAATACATTTTTGTGATCAGGAAAGTATATTCAAAGTTCTTTGTAATTATTATTTAAAATACAATTAAAAAGAGACTGTTCCCATATCATGAAGAAAAACAAAAAAACGTTTTCTGTAACGATATTTTTTATTTTGGAATAATATTGAAATAAAACTGACCGAGAGAATCTCATGGCTTTTTTAAGTACAAACCTCATCCATCCAAATTTTTTGTATGAATCACACAGCCAAACTATATACTAAACAACATCTTGACTTCGATTCTCCTCATGTACAAACGCGACCTGCATCATGATGAACACCACTTTCTCGCTTAGAGAAGCCACAAGGGTTGCGTGACGAATAACAGACCCGAGAACCAGCAGAGGTGTCTAAATGGGAACAGGTACCAGTAGACTCAGATAAATTGCGTTAATATATTAATTTAAGTCGGACTACCGAAGAGCTTGAGAGATAACGCATAGTAAGATGATATCTAAAAACTTTAAGCAAGTATATCGGTGTAGATCATTTTGGGAATGCATAAGAGTAGTCCAAAATAAAGTTATTGTGTTCCCAGCTTGTTCGAAAAAATAAGAGTCATCCCACGAGTTCTTGGGAAGTCCTTCCAGATATTGATTAAACAAATCTCTTACAGGCAAAAAGAATCAGAGGGACTAGTGAAGTCAAAAAGAATGTTATTGTCAACAACAGCAAACTTTACTCAGTTCTAAGAAAAATAAAGAACAAGGAGTAGTCCATACATATCCGAGTATTTTATGACTGATGACCAGATCATAGTGAAAGATAATTTGGAATAATGATCTGTTTATGGGGGGTTAATGTTTTGAACCGAAAATTCTCTGCATGTAAAATATTTGTTATAGCATTAATCTGATCATCTTTGCTGTCTTCCGAACTGACTAAAATATTAAAAAGAATTTTCTTAATATTTGACATAATCTTTAAAAAATATTAGTACCATTGATATATGTTTAACACTAATTTCAAGAGAATGATTTTTACCTTCAATAACTTTTTCCGTGCCTGATTCAAACTATAAAATTATGAGAAAGAAATCCAGCCTTCAATGTAACATTAAATTGTTGTCCGTATGATTTACATGAATTCAACAAGATTTTTTTAATAATTAAAGTGTTAAATGATGCTACAGTTACTAAAATTGTAAATTTTGATAGATATTTATTTTGGTCTAAAATGGTTATTTGATTTATATTATTAACTTTCAATAGAGGACCGTCAGCTAAAAATTAAATTTCTCTTGTTATTCAATCAATTGTGTTAGTAAATACATATTAAATGAACAATAATCTTATTATTCTCTTGTAATTCTCCAACAATTTTTATTTTTCGAGTGACTTCAAAATAATTTTTCTCTTATCATTTTGAACTATAAAACTTCTAGTTTTTTTTTCTTTACTTGTAATAAATCCAAAACATTTATTAGTGTTTTAATTAAGTTTTGTATATTTACTAAAACATATCCAGTAATTTCTATTGAAGTTATTTTGTATTTTTTTAATATGTAAAAACAAAATTTAACATACAAAATCCCATTCAATCATTTAATAATTTACCTACTAAACCTTTTGTATTTAAACTGTCCTAAACTTGTTACAGTAGAATAGCCTTGTAAATTTAGTTCAAAAATCATATTACGTTTTGTGTAATTTTCAGATTTCTCGACGTTTGCATTACTAATAATGATTTTCTAAAAATGTTATTGATTTTAAGAATTATTACAGTCAATTAAGTAAATCAATCTATGTTTACACGAACTTAATTAAAAAATAAAACTTACTTTCTCTTTTTGAAAACTTTCATGTACATGGACTATATATCAACAAACAATTTTGTGATTATGAGAAAATCGTACGTTCAGTAATTGTAAAAAATATTCAAATCAGGTAAAAACAGATAAGCATTCCAACAAACGGTGTTTTATGGAAATTATCTTGACTTGCTGCTCTGTTTTGAAGATTGTTTGTACAAAAATAGCAAAAAATCAAAAATGAAGGTTAAGGAGGCTCAGCACTTTTACGAAGTACCGGATATTTTCACAGAATGTATGTCTATGATAAATTATGCTTTTACCTATCCACATACTGAGAGTCAGTTGCTGTGGTAATTTTTGTTAAAACATTGTTTGATGTTCGGGTTTGTAATATAGACTCTTATGCAGACTCTGCATTTTTTATTCGAATTCATACTTTTGTCTTCGTGCACCCCGTGTATTTATACAAAAAACTTATCAGTTATAGTTAAGTACGCGCTCTTTACAATAAACTCAAAAAAAGTTGAAGTTGCTGTTAGTTTTCTATCAATATTTTAATTATAAAATAATATTTACAGGTGAAGTTGAATGTACTACTCTTGGAAAAATGCGCGTCATTTAAATTTCCTATTTTCTTTACAAATTACCATTTTTGTATACTTATTTCTTCTTCAATATGCAACATGAATGTAAAATTACAAATCCTGATTTATTGTAAACATGTGAACCAATATAGAAGCTTAATTCGTTGCACATACACTACAAGAGAAGACAAGAAGTGCGCTGATCTGTTTTACCGTGTGTGCACGGACTCCAACAGTGATCAACTTTAGCACCATTAAAAGATTACTAAACTGTTTTTGTTACAATTTAATTGTAAATAAAAAAACTCTATTGAATAAAAAACCATTCAACACTTTTTATGTACTCATCATTGTGTTTTAGGTAACTAACATAATTTTGTTCGTTATACATACACTTTACTCGAAGGTAGATGCCAAGCCTCCTTAATTTCATGACGTTGCCAACCCTTATAGATGGCGCATATCTCAAGGACAAAGCACCTTACGAATCATAAAATATGTATGATAAAAATCACCTTATTCAACAAAAATCGTGTCTCAAATTTATATATTAAACAATATGTGTGATAAAACTCGCCTTATTCAACAAAACTCGTGTTTTAAATTCATATTTTTTTTCGTTATGCACATATATGTATGTTATATTGTATATTAGATCCTCCAGTATTGTTCAGTAAAAATTTTTTTATGTTAAATTCTGTATTTATACATTTAAAAGTAACAATTTTAGGTTCATAAATTTCTCTAACAAAATCTACCTGAGTCCTGAAAATATCGAAAATTATTTTAATAGTAGTATACGTATACGTATTGTAGTACGTACTACAAGAAGTAAATTAAATTTTTTTTAACTGTTTACATTTAATTGAATCTAAGGGGAATAACCTATGTCTAAACCTAACCTATCTTTTACTCGTTCTCCAAAAAAATTACCATGTTTATCATAAAAAAAATTTGAGTGGGGCGTAGTTGATTCGTATGTGATTCATTATCGTAGCATCATTTATTCACACTTTCTTGCAACTCACTGCTTCATATTTAGAGAACTAATTCTTCAAAAATTTGTTCGTAAAAAATTATCATAAATTAACAATGTTTTACCAATATTTTTTTACTAAATCATAAATCATCTCAAAAGTTTAAAATTACGTCAATACAAAACAAGAAGCAAGCATAAGATGCGAAATATTGTATCTTGGCTATCAATTTTCAAAGGTAAATCACTTAATTTTACTCTATCAATATTTATATTATTTTATTTTATATGTAGGTTTTAATGATGACTTAAATATTCTATTTTCCAAGGTTTTTCGCGACATGCCTTAACTCTCAATGGCCCTTCTAAAAAGTCAGTTCAAACGTTTATAATGCCATAAAATATTTAAAAAAAGCTTGCTAATCAATCATTTTAGAGTTTGTAATAGAAATAAGCCTTTTAACCATAATGTTTGCAAAAAATATTTTTTTACGCAGGTAATTTAAATGTCTACATAAAAACTCATAATAATAAAAAAGCATGTACGAATAATAACTGTAACAAAAAATTCATTACTTGATGTTAATTGGATACTCACATGAAAACTTACACTCATGAATACAAATTTGTTTGTCTAGTTTGCAAGAAAAGTTTTTCATTAAAAATAAACTTTGATACGCTACCTTAATTCATGCTGATTAAAATAACTTTTAATCTGATAGTTATGATAAAACTTAAAATTCAAAAGAATATTTACTCAATCACAAATGGATACACTAATTATTAGCTATAAAAATATAGTCATTGTCTAAAACTTTGTTGTCTATAAAATTATTATAAAATTACGTTTCTCTTTCATAAACCTTCGTGGTTAAGAAGGATCACACCTAATATATAGCTCATATTGTGAATACGTTATTATAAATATTTATTAGAAGTTATAACAAGTTTCACTTAAACTGACAATATTACAGCTAATGTTAAAAATCGTGCGATTCTCATCATAAAATTTTGTTGTCAAATTTTTCAGATACCGAGGGTTGAAAAAAAAATTCATCGAATTGACCTAATCTCTTCCATTTTACATGTTATTTGTAGATTTTTAGGCTTATTCTCTTCTTTAAACAAATTCATTAAGAGTCACCGACATAAAATTTGCAAATACCTCAATAGGTTTTCCAGAAAATTCAATTGTTCATATAGAAATACGAATAATACATGAACAATTGAATTTTTAAAAAACCTATTAAAATTTTTATAAATTTTATGTCGGTGACTCCTAATGAATTTGTTTAAAGAAGAGAATAAGCCCAAAAATCTACAAGTAACACGTAAAATGGAAGAGATTAGGTTAATTTGTTGAATTTTTTTTTAATCTTCGGTATCTGAAAAATTTGATAACAAAATTTTATGATGAAAATAGCACAATTTGTAACATTAGCTATATTATTGTCAGTTTAAGTGAAACTTGTTATAATTTCAAATAAATATTTATAATACCGTATTTAAAATATGAGCTATATATTAGGTGTGAGCCTCCTTAACAAGATTTTTTTTTTCAAATTACTGCATGACATTATTTAGCGTTTTTAGTAAAAGTTCATATTTATATTAGTTTTTAATTTCCTACTTCGGATTGTTTATCAGTTTAAGTAATAGTAAATGATACTCTTAGCGTTTGATTTATAACTTCACATTTTCTTGGTTCTTGTGAATTTCATACCAAAGTATGGTAGTGATTCAGTACCGTAATTCTGTGCTAACTTGCCCAGATCGTGTACTGCGTTGGTGCTCGAATTGCAAAACGTTACTAAATATTACGAGGCACCATATCTACTTAAAATTTTATGTTCTAACTGATGAAAAAATCAAAACGAGCATTAGAATCAGTTTTTATCGAAATATTCAGGGACAAATGGTCGAAATGTATTTCCGTCCCCCCGTCACAAACTTGATTTTCCAACTTTAGACCCTTGGTGTACTTACGTATACGTCACAGACCTCAACTAAATATGTGCGTCGAAAACGTTGATATTTACTCTACGAATTTCCACCAATATCAAAGCCACACTTATTCATTAAGTTGTCCAACGAAGTGCATACATTTTGTAACGAGTTTTCGTCTCAATAAATGGACCACTACGTCATGGCTTGGAAAAAAAAAAACAAAATATTTATCCCATCAAACGGTGGATTCTCGTACTAAACACCAGAGGTAAACAAATGCAAGTGACAAAAACCGTATAAACTCAACGGCTGTGCATTTTGTGTAAACATTTGTTGGTACTAACAGTAATTCGCGTGGCAAAGGAATCGAAACTGTGTCTACGAGCTGTACGAGTTGTATAAAGTCAAAACGTCCGTCCCCTCTCCTCTCCGTTCCCCCAATTCTTAACTTGTCTCTCATTTCGCTTACATGCATCGGATCTTCACGAAACTTTTTTTCCAGCTCTGTTAGGCTTAAATATAAGACAAATGTCTCGGTGATTGATCAAATTAGCCTTTTTTCACGAAATACATCGGTAAATAATGGTTCTACTTTCAATGCTAGTAGCAAAGTAGTACACTATTTTTGGTAGTCTTGACTTGACTTGAATAAAAGATTAAGGAGATTTAATACTTAAATTCCCTAGATTTCTAAAGTTCCCCGTCAATAATGTAGATTCTCGCAATACCCAGGCATGGTAATGGAGACTAGGGATCTTATCAATACTATGTTTTGTATTGAAGTTCCTCTTGTACATCTTTATCTGCTCAGAAAAACAAATTTTGCTGTTTATGAGTAACTTTTTATCCTTACTTATGTATATTAAAATTAATACATATTTCATGCAAATTCTTTTTATGTGTATCTTTTTTCATACACATTTATAAAAATACGTTTTTTCTCATGCCTTTACACAGACATGATGTCTTCAATCTGATTCTTAGAGATGTTCATTTCAGTATTATATGCGTATTTTTACTTATACACATAAACGCACATAAACACATATACACACATATATGTATGTATATATATAAATATATATATATATATATTAGTGGGGCTTCGTCCCCCTGCGCTCTCCGCGCGCCAACCCCCAAATTTCAATATTTACATTCTCATGTATGAAAAATTAATGAAAATGTTTATTTTTTAATACACATATATGCGTACAAACATAGATAACCAAAGTAATCTCATAGAAATTCGCTAAAAATTTGAACAGATATAGTCAATACATGAAATGAGTTTACTGATTTATCAAATTATTGTTGATAATTTACTACTAATAATGACTTTAATTGGTATTTAAGGTTATTTTGATTAATATGTATATGAATACAATATTTACGCAATTATTATTATTACAGAAATAGTTATGAGCCTTTGTTTGTCATCTTTGGTCATTTTAGAAATAATTATCGATATAAGTTTATAATAATATGTCATTTTGAAATTTGTTCTTAATATTTATAAATATAAATTGTTTATTTTATTTTTCATTTATGTCGCATATAGATTTTTATACACTTCTACATTTACTTTGTTTGTTTCATAAATATACAAAATTCTTATCCTCTTATATTAGTACTAACATTATTTTCAATTTAGTAACTTTTGTAATTGATAATACATAATACAACTTATTATAATTTCTTTTTACTTTTACATATTATCATAATTTATAATGCATAACATATTTCTTAACTTTTAATCTTTACTGTCGTGCATTATTTACCTACATAAATATCTTATATTTTCATATGAATTAGCTTCCTCCAGCATATCTCTCCATTATCTTTTAATCTTGTATTGCTAATTGATATTATCAATACTTCATTTGATGTTTTTTTTTCCTCCTTACATAGGATTGTGAGCTTTGTAAATTTTTTTCTTTTGTTGCTAATCCTATAGTTTATCACTTAAAAACTTCTAAACTCAGCTATATCTTATTATTTTTACTTTATTTTTCTCTTTGCCTTTTTCTTTTTTTACATTTAACTGATGATAATAATGTCAATTACCACATATTTTTTTCATATTTTCTGATTGACAAAAGTCTTCCTTTCCTTTATAAAATTATCTTTGATTTTGTCAAGTTTATT
The DNA here is from genome assembly GCA_030522625.1 of Copidosoma aretas. Lineage (NCBI taxonomy): Eukaryota > Metazoa > Arthropoda > Insecta > Hymenoptera > Encyrtidae > Copidosoma > Copidosoma aretas. The sequence continues at coordinate 20,695 of JAPYYV010002459.1, forward strand.
TTTCTTCGTTGTTCTTTTTATNNTTTCTGATTGACAAAAGTCTTCCTTTCCTTTATAAAATTATCTTTGATTTTGTCAAGTTTATTTTTCTTCGTTGTTCTTTTTATAAATCCTATCGTTTTTCAATCCTCCACTTTTTTATGCATAACATTATCTTTTTTGCGTTTTTGTATTATTTTTCTTGATAAGTCCGTTTATTCTTCGATTAGTCGTAATTAAGGCCACCTGCTCTTGTCTATTTTTGTTATGTGCAAAAAATAAATTTATTCCCATTTTCTTATGCCTATTTCTAGGATAACCCTTCCTGCCTCCATTTGTCATGTGTATCCTGGTACGTTTGCATCTAAACCGAACATGATACTTTTTAATATAAATCTATTTCTTCCCCTTTTTCTTTTCTTTCTCATTTCAAAATCCATGCCTTCCTTGCCTGCCTTCAGCTTCCGTATATAAGAGCGTCCAGGGAGATCGGGCCACCTTGCGTGTGAGGCGCATTTTTTGCTCGAGCACACTGTGTTTAACTTCCTCGTACGGATTGGGAAAAATCTAAAAAACACAATAAAATAATAAAAATCAATATATTTTGACCTGCTTTTCGTGATGGTGCTATTATTTGTTGCTCAAAAACCTTTCTTTGTGTTGAAATATGTCTTTGAATTTTTTGTCGTTTCTGTCAAATTCGCCACAGTTTTAAAAATTAAAATTAACACGAATGAAAAGAGCAATATTAATAGAGTGGGGGAGCAAAAATGCGTAAAGGAAAAGCAAATAATGACGTTGACATTGGGTCAGCTACGCTTGACAGACAACTATATAATTATAGTACAAACTGTAGACTCAATGGTAACTACTTAACATTCATCAAAACATAGTTCACGTTATGTATAAGTAGAAGTCATTAACTTGACTTGATGCGCTGTATAGTTCACGAACAATGTAATTTGCATCTTAAAAAACTTTAAAGTTTCAATTTGTTCAAAAATTTATTTAAGGATCGTATATTACCGTATTTGATTTTATATACTAACATGATCGTATTTTTCATTATTTTGTCATTCAATAATTGAAATAGACATTGATAAAGTAATTTACATATTTTATATATTTTTTACATATAGTGTAAATTATAAATTTTTTTAGATATTTTAATCTTAATTGGTGTAAAATAGAAAATTATGTGTAACTATGAAGGAAAAGCAAGATATTAATAATATGTACGTTATCCCGAAACACAATAGACTACTGCTTAAATTGTAAATTATTAAATAAATGAATAAATAATAAAAAGTTTGAGCGGGCAATTGTATTCGGTCGTTTAGTCTTAGGTGCTTGGTTTTTACTTTAGTTAGATTCCGTCTTTTGCTGAATTTCACGGGTCTTTAAATATTTGTTTAATCAGCGTTATAACAGACGTTAACGTGTTTTTTCTCCTGGCGCAAAAGAGCCAACTTAGTTATTCTTGACGTTGTAAAAGAACATTGTATGAAGAAATTTTTTTTCTTTTTCTCAAATATAGATATCAGCTGTCCTACAATGTAATTATTTTTATATGCTGTCAGAAGCATTTGCTATTAAGCCAACCTTGACTATTTATAATTGAAAGTTTAATACACCTTAACAGTGAGTATAATACACATAATTACATTGCTAATGATATTTTGTATTGAAAAGACATTGTATGCAATTAGGAGATCTTAGCTTAAAACTGTTGAGATATAATTTGCTAGATTTCAGCACTATTTTGGTTTGCTAAGCCAGTTTTTTTTTTGCACTATCTGCATGTGTCGGAAGGTCTGCCCCATTCCTGTAGGAATTGTTATCGTAGCATGTTATTTATTTCGAAATAAAATAAAATATTCTGTTTATACTCTTAATTAGTGAATACAAGATATATCAATAAACATTATGAGCGTGCAAGAGTATTTGGTTATTTGGTTGTAGGTCCTTAAGTTGTATCATATTTTTATTTCCAATAACCCAAGTTATAAAATCAATAAATATTATTGACTTTGAATATTTGTTTTCCCTTCGAATATTAGGTTAAAGTATATTGGGTTTTTTGGTTGAAGGAGCTAGAAATTCATATCTATGCTTTTCTTTAAAATTATTTTGAATTAGCGGATAAATTATTTATTATTAAACATTGTAATCGGGTGTTCTTATTTGGTGATGTGGTTTAATGTGCGTGGGGTTTGATTTATCTAAATTTAGTATTAAACTTAAGTGTACGGATTTTGGGTAAGTATCTGTTTCATCGGCTGTATCACTGACGGTCACCTTTTTTATTTCCTGCCAGCAACGTTGGTTATTTTTGACGTAGTAGAACACTGTATCAAAACACGTGTTATCTTTTTGCCAAATTTGGAGCTTTATTACCCTAAAATATGTTTGGTTTTTTCCCTTGTCAAAAGCATGTGCTATCAAGCAAACCTTGTCTATTTACATCATGATTAAAATTATAATACATCTGTATAGTAAGTATAATACACGGAAATATATTGCTCATCATATTTTATAGGAAAAAAAAATTGTTTTCGATTGGGATATCTTTGCTTATCACTGCTTGGATATAGTTTGCTAGACTCCATCACAATTATGGTTTGCACATCATTAATATAATGTTAATCTTGAAACATGTTGAATCGAGAATTAATTCATATGCATGAATTTATAAATAATTTGTGTGTGTGTGTGTGTGTGTGTGTGTGTGTGTGTGTGTGTGTGTGTGTGTATTGAAGAATCGGTTATGAGACTATGGGGGGGAGCTGAGGAATAGACGAGGAGGAGATGGAGGGGAAGCTGTTGCAAGTCAAGGGAGAGCTAAGTGGGAGCGAGGGGGAGCTAACCCGAAAAAAATTGGGTTAAGTATCACGTAAAAATGAACGAAAAACTACGTGATTTGAGGGGGAGCTGTAGGGAGCTGAGGTGGAGTGGGGGGGGGGGGAGGCTGGGATATACTTTTGTTCATACAACTATATTGACTTCGTATGAAACAATCTTACTGTTATATTTGGTGTGTCATTTGGTGAAGTGTTTTTAGGAAAGTCTTTTAATAGGTACATTTTTCATTTCTTTCTATTTGGGATTGCATGTAACAGTTATAAATATATCTGGTCTACCACATTTTCTTATAATTGCCATTGCATCTTGATAATGCTGTTGCATGTATCGTGGTGCACCTGTATACGTTAAAGATAAATCAAAAAGGTTTTCAATTTTATGATTTTTTTCAAAATTTTGTGATATTTGATGAACTATCGATAATGAAATCTAATAAACATTGATAACATTCGATACGTAAATTTATTTGATTATTTCTCAAAAAGCTTATACGATTACATTCAATCATAAAATAAGCATGTAAAAAAAATTGTTCTGTTAATCTTCCTGATTTTAATAAGAAATATTTAAATCAAAATAAGAAAATTTGTAAAAAAATTTTTTCAAAAAACTTTAGTGATAGTACATCTATAAAAAAATGGTTATCCAGAATATAGAAGAAAAAATAATATTTTGGATCAAAATATATATAGAATAAAGAATAGTAATGAACAAATTTTAGTTGATCATTTAATGGTTGTACCGTACAATAAATCTTTGTTGATTAAATATAATTGTCATATAAATGTTAAGTACTGTGCATCAATACAAAGTATAAAATACATATATTATTATATTCATAATGGAAACGATAGAGCATTTTGTAAAATACAAAAAGAATCAAACGCTAAAAATGAAGTTTACGATGAAATTCAACAGTATATTGATGCAAGTTATTTAGGTCCAATGGAAGCATCATGGCGCTTACAAAAATATCCTATTTGCGGTAGGAGCCATAGCGTAGTTAATTTGCACATTCATCATGAAAATAAAAAAAAAAAGTATTTAAGGAAAAAAAATTTCTAAATCTGTAGATAATTATAAAACACAAATAAAAGAATGCTTTGAATTAAATAAAATAGATGATTTTGCTAAAAATTTGAAGTACGTAAACATTCCTGAGTATAATATTTTCAACAGAGCAAAAAAACAATGGGAACAACGACGACGTTCTAGAAAACATAATGTAATCGGTAGATTAAATTTTATTTCTCCAAAAGACCAAGAATGATTTTTTCTGAAATCAATATTAAATAAAAAAAAAGGTTGTACTTCATTTGAATATATAAAAACATACGAAGGAAAATTATACAGCAGTTTTAAAGAAACAGCAATAAGTATGGGTCTTATTGAACATGATTTAGAAACTTTGAACATTTTTGAAGAAGCAAGTGTTATGCTACCAAATCAATTAAGAAAATTATTTGCATAGTTTTCACGTGCAGAAAATATTCAAGTTGATGATACGTGGAGATAATATAAATTAAAATTTACTGAAGATTTCGTTGAAAATAAAATATATCACTTTTACATATAAACAGTATTTTTGGATCAGAAAATAAGTCTTGTAAAAAGTTCAATCTACCTATTCCAGAAAATTTTATTTTCGATATGGAAAACGATTGTGAAGAAATTAAATACAGTAAAAAAATGTTTATTCATTTGTACCTTATATTCAATGAAGCTCGAAACTATATTTTTGGATGTATATGGAATAGAAGTAATAAGATTTGTTTCATTGATTGTCCAGGATGATTTGCAAAACATTTTTGTACAAAACTATAATTTATTATTTTATTTCATTAAAACATAAAATTATATCTATGGTATGGACAGGTATAGCGTCAATTCAGCTTCCAAAAGGAATGACAAGTCATATAACTTTCAAATTACTGTTGGATTTAAATAATGTTGAAAGTTCATTTTTTAAATTTGATTTGGTTCGAAAAAAATTAAGAGAAATTGATATAACTGTATGGGACGATGCTTCAGTGATACCGAATAAAGCATTAGAAATTGTTGACAAAACTTTGAGAGATTTATGTAATAATGACAATCGTTTCGGAGGAAAATTAATAGTATTAGGAAGAGATTTCCGTCAAATTTTACCAGTTATCAAAAATAGTAATAAAAGCATAATAATCAAAGAAACAATAAAATCATCATATTCATGGAGATGACTCAAATTTTTCATTTAAATACGAATATTCGATTAATTGATGAATATTTATCTTATATGCTGTTAAATATTGGAAACGGAATAGTCAAAAAATTCAATATTCCAGACAATTGGATAACAACAGACGTTTGCTCTAAATTATTTGGAAAAAATTTAAATTTCAATATGAATAGTGCTATATTAACTACTGATAATAAATACACCATTTTTTTTGATAATTAAATTTTAAATCATATAGAAGGAAACGAAGTAACGTATTACAGTATTGACAAAGCAACATACAAAGTGTTTGATAAATCTGATAATGATATTCATATTAATTTTCCCATAGAAGTGTTAAATATATTCGAGGAGGTTTTCCCCCGCATGAACAAATTCAAAAATAGGAGCATTTGTTGTGTTAATAAGAAATTCAAATATTAATGATGCACATCATGTCACGCGATTTAAAATAACTATATTATTTAAGTTTAACATTAAAGTTGAAATAATTACAGGTAAAAAAATTGGAAATAAAGTTGTTTCACCTAGAATAACATTATGTTCTGGAAACAATACTTCTTTAAATTTCGATTCATACAGAAATCAATTTTCAATAGTATTAGCATTTGCAATGACTATAAATGTACTCAAGGTCGGAGTTGTGATAGAATAGGTCTTTACTTGAACAAGCTGTACTTTTTTCATGGAGCATTGTCCAGATGCAAAAATCCAAATAATATATTTATACAATTGCACTCAAATAATAACAATAGTATTGACAATATTGTTTGGGAAAAAATTTTTAATGATGGTAATTAAATATTTGATTTATAATTAATTATTATCCTTTATAATAAAATTCGTTTACAATTTTTTTCTATTAAAATCAGGATTAAAAAGTGGAGTAGGTCTACTTATCTTGGTATCATTAAAGTGGTATAAAAAAGCTATAAAGTAATGTTCGTCGTACAATAACTCAAGTTAATTTAAGCTAGTATAATGCTTATGCTACCAAGACAAATAGGGAAACCAGTATAAAAACAGCGCTTCTAAATGATTATCTCAAGGTGGAGTGGAAAAATCATTTAAATGATAATTGCTCAAATTTTTAAACTTATATAATATTTTAAATTGTATGATAATTGTTTAAAGATTTATCAAAATAAAATCATTCAACTGCTTGACTACATAATAATAAATGATAAATTTTTATGTTTAAGATAAGGGATTCTAGTTTTGATGTGCAAAATGTATAAGCTTTTAAGGGGGACTGGTCAAAACCTGAAAATTTTTTGAGTTATTGAGGGGGTGCTGGTGAAAACGTGATAATTTTCTAAGTTTTTGAGGATGGGCTGGTGTAAATCTGAAAAATTGATAAGTTCTGGAGGGGTGGTGAGGAGGGGGTGAGGAAGGGCGGAGGAGGGGCACTTAAAAATTAGAAAAATGATTTTTTACGTGAAATCACGGAGAAAACGATCGAATTTTTGAGGGGGGTGGAGAGCGGGTGAGGGGGGCAACAAACAAATGACGATCATGCAAATCACGTAAAAATATAACGAATTCACCTGTGAATTGAGGGGGGCTGAGCGGGGGATGAGGGGGGCCGAAATAATTTTGTCCTTATCACTATATATATAGTAAGATATATGTGCTCGTATGTATGTGAATAAGTTGCTTATGATATCTTTGTATAGATATTATTTCTTCAGCCAAACTCTTACAGATGTCCATAGCAATCCTTTTTTGAAAAATATTTTTATGTATACTGTACTATACATATTTATAAAATTCAATGTATTGCATATCTTCTTGAGATGTCACCTTCCTATGGTCGTTGCTGAAACAATCACTGAATACAAGAAGCACTTCTTGAAGTTCGCGGCCTCCTCGGTCGTCATAAACTTGATGCACAGGTTCTCCAGCTTGACCTCCTCGTCGGCAAAATCGTTGGCCACACACGTGTAAGCCCTATCGTTCTTGAACATTGGCATCAGCTTCAAGTCCTTGGTCAGCATGTGGCTGACGCAGATCTTGTGGACCTGTCGCCGAGGCCCCGCCCCGTCTACTCCTCATTCGCAAAACGTAAGACCTGAGCCCGAGCTCAAAACAGGATCTTGACCTCGGTCACGCCCGAGGTGCTGTAGAGTCGCGTGCGAGGTCATGGTCAGCGTCTTCGAGAGCGCCGGTAGGTTGACGTTGGCTGTATCATGGGCTGGGGCAGCATCTGGCAGCTGAAAGTCACATTTTTTGACTCCTGATGCCATGCCAAGCCTGTGATAAGCCAGGATATTGACACTCGTTAGTGGCTGGGAGAACTGCGATGTTGTGGGTAGGGTGTCCAAAGTTGTGATGACGACGTTCACAGCGGTCCTTTTTTCAGCTGTAAGAAGTCAGCGCCAGGATTTAACTTAAGTCTCAGGATCAAAATATTTGGTAAATTTACGTTTTCATTTACACCTTCATAGTTTTCCTCTAAGAAGCTAAGAGAAAAAGTTATACTTGATTCTAGTTGGATCTTTTGTCCTTCGACCGATGGCAATTTGTTCTTTATAAAGTTTGTTCCAACTTTTTTTTTAGCTTTTTAGGAAAAAACAAGAAAAGTAATAAGAATTCATAATTCTAATTTTTCTTTGAAGTCATGCTTTTTTAAAAGCGTTAACATACTAGAAAAAAAATTAAATCTTGGCGCTAACTGACTGATTGAGAGCTGTTGATATTAATAGTTAGCGCCAAGATTCAACTATTTTCCTGGTATGTGAAGGCTTTTAAGAAAGAATTACTTTGGAGAAAAATTGCAATTTCAAATTTTTATTACTCTTCTTGTTTTTTCCTAAAATGCTTGGAAAAAAGCTAAAAACGAGTTTTATGAAGAACGAATTGCTATCGGACGAAGGACTAATGATCAAACTAGAATTGAGTATAACTTTTTTTCCTAGCTTCTTAGAGGAAAACTATAATAGTGCAAAATTGCTAAAGATCCAAATTCAAACATGAAAAATGTATTTGCAAAAAGTTGCAATCAAAATAATAAAATTCGAATCCTGGCACTGACAACAGATATTATTTGTATGTGATGATAATTTACAACAGACAGTACACAAGAAAGTAAAAGGAGATTATTCTAAATGAATACAAAGTAGTTCCATGTCAAATGCTGGGTTGTTCATAAACATCATCAGAGAAAAATTTTAATTCAAGGGTATATTAGCAAAAACCTGGTACCGTACTGAAAATTTTCAGTCCCAAAAGAAATAACAAAGTAGACACTTACCTTCTCATTCAGCTATTTTCTTAATCAGAACTTTTTATGACATTATTGGCTGCTTGTGAGCTTCCGCACGTAAGTCGATTGTGATATACACTGATACAGAGCAAGTGAAAGGTATGTGTACTGCATCAGTCTAGTTGAAATCAGTTGACAAAATGAGTGGATGTGTTGACCATTGTGATTTGTCAACTCTAAATTTTAACAAACTTTTATGATAGGCTGGATGTATAATGATAACTGTATTAACCTGCACAGCCATGATGACACTAAGACACTTCAGTTAGTCCACGGGAACCAAAACAATTGAGTTTTGTCCAGCTCCAAACTTGAAAACCTTTGAAGTGAAACAAGATTATTCTAAATTAATACAAAGTAGTTTTATGACAAATGGTGGGTTGTTAATATTTAATGAAAAATTTTAATTTTTGAGTGTATTAGCCAAAAGTCAGGTACCCGCACTATACGTTTTCAGTTGAAAGAGAAATAACAAAGTTGACACAAACCTTTTCATGCAGACATCTTCTGAATCATCAAAATTTTGTATGACATTATTGGATGCTTATGAGGTTCCGCACTAAAGTCAATTGTAGGATACACGGATACAGAGCAGGTGACAGATATTTGTACTGCATCATTCCAGTTAAAATCAGTTGACAAAGTGAGTGGATGTATTGACCACTGCATTTTGTCGACTCCAAATTTGAACAATCTTCAATGACAGAGGCTGGATGTGCAAGAAAGACAATTAAGTTTTGTCAAGCTCCAAACATAAAGAAATTTTGACGACATCATGTCGGATTAAAATTGTACCAGTATAGATAACCAGTATAGATAGTAACATGTACAGCCATGCCACCAACACACTTCCATTAGTCGATGGCAAGAAAGACAATTAAGTTTTGTCAAGCTCCAAACTTAAAGAACTTTTGATGACATCATGTCGGATTAAAATTGTACCAGTATAGATTTCAAACAAAATCAACCAACTTTCTGTCATGTGTAAATTACGATCAAATCTAGTATCAGAAGAATTTTCAAAGAAATACTTAAACGACAACTTCAAAAGTTTTTGGTCCGAAAATACACTTATTTTGTGGACCAAAAACTTTATAAGTTGTCAGTAGGGTATTTGCTTAGTAATTTTTCAGATTGCAGATTTCATCTTTATGTAGTGCCTCTGTATTTCCGATTTGTGAAATTTGGTCTCGTTAAATTGATATTATTTAATAAAAGATTTTATCGGCAAGGTAGGGTTCTTCGCTTATAATTTGAGAATCCAATGCCCTTAAGTGGAACCCTATCGAAAAAACGTTTGTTGAATTTTGTGTGACCAATATAATGTTATTGCGGTTTAAAGACGACCAACGGATTTTCATTAAATATCCTCGCAATCTCATTCTAAATGATTTTCGTGTCCCTTCTTCAAATAGCTGTAACATTCAAACGGTAGCACCAAATTAAATAAACCTTTTTTAATCGATAGGGCTTGATTCCAGCGTTTATTTAAGCTATCGAAGAACACTTTAACAAAGGTGGACTTCTTTTTTCAAAAATTGACTAAATTTACCGTAGTGAAATTTCGTATATCTTTCGACCAAAAAACTTTGTAGTGAAATCCCTTTAGTTATTTGTTGAGAATGGGGGTACCAGTTTTGTGTACGCTGAGTTTTGAGGTACGCCATGCTACCTTTAGGTGGCCGTATATCGTACCTAACATTTCAAAGGAAAACATTTCTCCGTGTAGAGCACCTTTTAAGGATCATTTTAAGCACAAACACATATTACATACTTGCTCCTCCTCTTAACTCAGATTTTTTCCAATTTGAGTACCTTTCAGACCACTGTGTGGCGGCTCGGAAAAAACAAGTTTTGTACCTTATTAAGGTTCTTCTAACGATTTTTATGGTCAAAAAACATGTTTTTTTACGTTCTTGAGGGCTCAAAAAATTAAATTAAATTTTCTAAATAGAATCATCTGATAGAGCTTCAAAATAGCTCTATTTTCCATTATAAATCATCTTGATAAGTTATTTTGTTAAGTTTGTATTATAGAAATACTAAGATTTTTGTGGAAAATCATTCATATCTCTATAAAAAATTTTGAGAGTTGAGATGATAAAAAAATTTATTTTATTTATCCTTTCAGCTGTACAGAAGAAATTTCAGTTTTATACCTTATTAAGGATTATATAACGATTTTTTTAGTCAAAAAATGGTATTTTTTTTACTTTTTTAATGGTCAAAAAACATAATTTAAAATTCTAAATAGTAATATCTGATAGAGCTTCAAATAAATTTAATTTTTCATTTCGAATCATCTTGCTTAGTTATTTCATTTAGTTTTTATTAAAGAAATACTAAGATTTTTGTGGAAAATCATTCGAAAGTTTTTAAAATATTGAAAAGTTGAGAAAGTATTCGTATTCACGACTTTTATGGTTTAAAAACAGTTTTTTGACTTTTTTAAGGGGAAAAAAACTTTGTATGAATTTATAAATAGTAGCATCCGATAAAGCTTCCAGAAAGCTTCATTTTCCATTTTGAATCAGCTTAAGCTATTTCCTGTCTAGGGCTCAAAACATTTTTTTTTTATATCTTATATTTGTTCACAAAAAGATTTGACATTTTATCAAGGTTGTTAGAACAATTTTCAATGCTAAAAAAACGGGTTTTTGCTGTTTTTGACGTAAAAAAATTGAATTTTGATTTCAATAATAGTTATATTCTGTAGATAATTCAATAGCTTTATATAATATTTGAGCTAGCATATAGTTATATTATGTATGTCAATTTCAGTAATAAGTTCTAATTATTTGTTCAATTGTTCAAAAAAAAAAAATTTTAACAATATTTGTTGTACTATCCTGGTACAAATTATAATCTTATTTTCGAAATAATTATACATCATAGTGCATAAAAATAGCTTCTTTTCACATTTTAAATCCTAATATTTTATTTTATTTTTTATTAGTTAAATAATTGCAGAAGAATGTTGTTGAGGAACTTTGTGCTAATTTATTAGCAGCGGTTTTTTTCCTTAATTTGTCAACGGTGTTGAGTGGTGTGTAGGCTAGGGGGTGATGAGAAGAGGTGGGGATGTAAACTGCCATACCTAAATCATCATATAATATTAGGATATATAAATATAAAGTTCGACCTCCTGTTCGCTCTGCGCGCAAACCCTCCGTAACCTAATTATAAATTACTATACGGTAAATTAACAGTTCGTTTGTCGTTAGCCCTGTGTATTAGCCAAGTGGCGGGCCATCTTCGGTCTGTCTACTTCCTATCTTTAGGCAAGTGTGCAGACTGCATGTGACTACAATGGATTCTGTTCACTGTGTACTATCTATACGCAATGAATAGCTTCACTACTCGAGTAAATCAGTACTCTAAAATGTGCAAAAGAGTAAATGAGCATCGATGATGGCTAGAATGGTAGTGCATAAGTAGCGGAAAAAATTAAGAAGGACCTATGACTGAAAAGGGTATTTACAAGAAAAATTCAATATCAATACACTAAATTTACGATCATTTATTGGTTAGAATAAACATAAAAAATTACGACAAAAAAATACAAATGTATCTTTTATAGAGTTTCTTATGAACAACATACAACATAAAAAAAACAAATGTAATATAAGGTTCAATCAATTAGTGTACCCATACTCTACATCCGCGTGGTGCATTCTAGGTGACGCTAAATGATTGCACGAATTTTATAAAGTTATGAAACAATGTTTCCAAAGTTTTTAATTTTTCTCGGAATTTAAATACTTAAATTGAGGGCTTATGTGAACTGTTCTCCTATTATGAAAGAGATTCACGTATTCTGTCAAAGTTCTTGAATAAAAGTGTATTATCGTGGGGAACATCCCTGTATATAATTTATGATAATGTAAGATTTTATAATTGATTTGAGTAATTCTTACATAAAAAAAAAATCGTACTAGGTCTGTTTTGGGCTCTCTACAAGCTGTAAAGAACTATACTTCTGATATTGTTTGTCGTAATGGGTCTACAGGCGGTTGTAGTGAGAAAAGTGATAGTCGCGTGGGCGGCTGTCTAGGCACATTAAAAGTGTGGTGGTCTGTGGGAGGGGGGGGGGGGGGGGAAATAGTTGTTGATAACGGAGAAAACAATACAGTTTTCTCGTATTTTGTGGGGGTGCCATGGGAAGGCCCGTGATCACTTGCATCGTGGGGATACCAATGAAAAAGTGTGGAGGGTCATGGGAGGAGGTGGGAGTACCAGAGTACCATAGTCTTATTAAAAATCCAAGAAACGAGCTTATTTTACCATATGATGTGCCTTTTTCGAAGGTAATCGTAAGAGAGATGGAAAGGCGAGAGGGGGCTATTACTTTTGCCGCACACGAATTCACCATATATTATAGAAAAGTAAATATTCGTAGAAATGTTATTTTGGTAATAAGAATAATCTCAATGCTTGCGAATCTTTTAATAGTAGCAGATGGTTTATATGATAACTAGCGGGTGCTGGAAAGATATAATGTATATCAATTAATTATCAGCTTGCCTACACCCGCTAGTTATTCTAGAATTTGTCTACTACTATGTATATAAATGGCTTATTCCATGAATAGACGACTTAGTTTCAGGCCTTGGATTGTCAAATTTGGCTGAAATTTTCGAATTATTTTGAGTGTACCAGAAGAGAGTTTATCGTCGTCCATTTATGGCTTTGAAACGGCTTACAATTGTTTTGGCGAGTGCATAAAGTTTTAAGAAAAAAAAACAAAAAAATATTCTCCATAATTTTTTTTTAACTGAATAATTCGTATTAAAATCTTTATCTACAAACAGTATAATGTGAAATTTTCGGAATTTTGCGATAAAAAAATTTTTAATCATCGAAAATTATTATTAAGTGGTCAGTAATGAGTTTTTTTTTAATAACAAGTTGTGTGACCGAGTATCCTCACTTTTATCATAATAATCTGGTTTTCATTCGATTCCTCGTAAATTTACACCGTAAAAACAATTTTTTAAATTTGGAAGATGATAAAACTAGGGGTAGATGGCCTTATTATCAAGTGTTTCAGAAAAAATTTCAGGAATCTAATGTTATATTAAATGTATGATGAATTATTTCATCGAAATTTTAGTAAATATTGGTTGTATAAGTGATTTATCATGTGTGTAAATTTTTTTGCGCATTAAATATAATAATTGCATTCATCATCAATAAAACAAAAACATTTTTTGGCTCTATTATCTAGCCTCGGAAGTATCAATGGATCTATTATGGAGCCCCCAATATCGAGCTCCTTAAGGTGGCTTTGGCGTTTTTTATCTATCTACTGGCATGGTCTGAAAGTTGGCTATATTTTTATTTATTGATCCTCGATTACATATAAATAAAAACAGCACAGTTGACGACTTTATGTTCGAGTAAATCAAGTTTGAAACATGTTTATTTCAACACTATGTCTTATGGAACTGGATATTGGAATTATTTATGCGAAAAAAGGAGCTGCTGAATTTTTATGAGCCAAAGACGAACTCATAGCTTTTTTTCCGCTGATTCTATTGGAATCATAAAAATAGTATGTTGACGACTTAGATTTTGAGTAAGAAATCTGTGGTCTCATGCGCATGCGCAGATGATAATATCAAACTCTTATTAGAGATAAGATTAAGGGAAATAATTGTCATAAAAATAATGGAAAATTTAACACACTATATACACACCCCTCGAGGGCCCCTCGCTTGATACGGCAACAAACGCCGATCCACCGGCATCATATTAACATGGATAGACTGTCTGTATTATCATGATATGTATATATTATATGCAAATTGATGACTTTTGTTAATATGAATAATCACGTACATCGATTTGTCGCACTAAAAATAAGTCTACACAGATCTTAACAGACGAGAATTTGAGGTTAGATAACAGCTGCTAGCAATTAATGCAGGGCCTTGATAATACGCGCACGACAAGAATAGTGTACCCATTATCGACTTTATTATTGATTGATACAAAAGAAATCGATAGCTAAAAAAAATATTTAACCCGTTATTGATACCTATTTTAATATCACCATCACATTCACATCACACACGTATCAAATGCAGTAAATTCATAAACGATAGTAAGATATGCATTTTTTTAAAGTTTTCTTTCAGGAATCGGAGAAATCTGATTCAAGCTTACTCGCATAACAACTATCACGTGTTAAATGTTACAGTAAACAGTGATTTCAACTTTATAAAAGAAAAAGAAAATAAATCGATGATTTTAAAAAACTTAATTTTTCTATTTTTGTATGCCGTATACAATTGTATTCATACGTAGCCTCTCATAATTTTGACCTGCTTATTTGTCTTTCATAACGCAGAAAAAATCTCAAATTTAAGAAGGCTCTTGCGCTAAAACCGAACCCGTAAGGCCTTATAAAGCAGTTACGCTCGATTCGTCAGTACTTAAAGAATATTTAACGAATCAGATCCAAATAATTCATAGACGTCCCCTAGACTATCTTGTTTCTCGCAGTTTTTGTCAAAAGTTGATGAAATATTTGTGTGCTTGAAAAAAAAATTTTCCTCCATATTAAAAACATCAATTTACAAAAATTGGTCATGAAAATTGGAAAAACTGGAACTTTTAATACTAGATTATGTATTTAACTTTTATATTGATGTGTAAAGAATCAATCAAAATATTACACAGAACCTTTTGTAAAAGCAATGGAATGGAAAATTTTTGTGCCACGCTGCGCTCATGACATGTTCCGCTTACTATGTGACACTTCATCAGACTATTTATTTTTAGCAAAAAACATGAGTAAATTATTTTTCCCTGTTTTTTTTACATAAGCAGTAAATCAACTCATTTTTTTGTTAAAAATAAACACTATGAGAAAGTGTCACATAATAAGCGACGTATAACATTAAAGCTTAAGCAATTCTAAATGTACTAACACCTTACGGTCTGGAGGCAAATGAACATTCTTCTGAGTTAGTAACGATTGTGTGAATTATACTCTCCAGAACAAGTGTTGCAGCGCAGCGTGTTTTTACAAACCTGCGTTTCAAATATTTTCCGTTCATTACTTTGATCAGGAATTCTGTACACATCTTTCTTAAAGGTAAATGCATGATGAAATCTTAAAAAATTTAAGGTATTTGAATATTCATGACACTTTTTTGTAGTTAAAGTTTTTGATCGTGAGGGTGAACTTCGGGCACATCATTAATTTAATAACTTTTGACCAAATCTCTGAGAAACAAGATTGTCTAAAGATCGTTTACAAATTATTTGAATCTGATCCGTTGAATAGTTTTTGAGTACTAACGAGTCAAAGGTAACTACTTTATTACGCCTTATAGACTCTACCAAGAACTTTGTAGCCGCAAGAGCCTCCTTAACTTTAAGATTATTTCTGCGTTATGCAAAACGAATAAGCAGAATGAAATTGTAAGAGATATCATATAGGAATTATGTATATGGCATGCAAAGAAAGCCGAAAAGTTAAGTTTTTAAAATTATTAAATTATTTTCTTTTGTTTCTATTCGAAGCAAAAGGTATAGTTTCATCGTCCTCCAAATTTTTGAAATCAGTTTTATAGTATACAACATGTAGGATTAAATTAAAATATTAATTTTAAAATAAAATTGGGATACTTAGTCAAAAAACGCGTTCTTATTATAAAAACTCGTTTTGAAAGACTAAAAATTGATTTATATTAATTAAAAATATTTTTAGCATAAAAATAAGGAAATTTGACGTTTAAATATGTATAAATAAAATTTGCATGCGCATCATTAAATTAAAAACATAATGAACAAGAGAAATTTTTTTTTTTAACATTAAAGTACCTACTAAAATGGTTAGGAGCGGTTTTAAAGTCTTAGAATCAAGAATGGTCTCTTCTTAGGTACCCAAGAAATAATCGTAAGGTTTAAGCCAAGTTCGAAAATCCAAAGCCTGAAACTATGTAGTCTATTCATGGAATAACCCATGTATGAATCATAGCATGCAAACACTGCTAACGTATGTATGCGTGTGTATATAGAACGGACTGTAAAAGAGGCGAAGAAAGGAGAAAGTTAATTATGCAAGTGCAAATATTTATACTGTTGCAGCTCTCTCCTACCACCCGTACCTACGTATGGTGACAGCGTTTTGGTCCTAAATCCAAGTATGCCTAAAGAAGTTCTCACTCCAAAACGTCGTTTCAAACTTGAATGATTTATGATATTTAAAAATAATCCAATTTTGTAAAATGAAAAAAAAAAAACATTATTTATGTAATTAAACGAATCTCTCCAAAAACCTGATTGAGATTTGACAATGTTGTTTTCGTTACCCATTTCAGGAATTTTGACTCTATGATTCAAAATTAAGATTTCATGTTAAAATAATATAAAAATTATTTATGAAATGTAAAATTTTTTAAAAACTTAAAGCAGAAGAATAAAGCTTGCTTGAGGAAGCTTTGTGCTAATTTATTAGCAGTGGTTATTCTTCAGCACCCTATTTCACCGCAGTCTCTTTAGAAGTCTTGGACATCTATTCTGCTAGGTACCATTTGTAGGACGCCGTGATTATCTCAAGCCCACTTCAACCGTTCAGGTTAAAGAACGGATTTTTTTTTATCCATCTACGTCACTGTACGGGCTGTTAAAACTGATGGTGACTTTATTTACGAGCTGGCTAGGTAATGGCTTTTCTTGGTAGGAAGCCTTTACACATCCAGATGATATACAAAATAATTCACTGATTGATATAATAATCCAATAAGTGATTTTTTGGTATGCTGGGCATTTTTTTATCAAAAAAGCCCGAAAAAAAGCTTGATATTTTAGAACAAATTTAAAACCATAACGCTTGGAGGTCCCAGACTAGGCAACCAGCACACTTACTATTGAGCCATCGAAACTCTTGCTTTGAGTTATAAAATATTCTTACAAATTTTTTTGTTAAGTATTGGAAAACAAGTTGTTAGTGATTAAGAGTTTAAACTTGATCGTAAAATTACATACAAACTGTCCTTATTGTTCGCATATGTATACAACCAGATGAACGTATGCCAATCAGTGAGTCTTTATCGACGGGCAAACGATAAATAGGTCCTGAAAACGTTTTTATCTTGTAATGTTTATTTTAAACCCATTTGTTTCTTTCGATCCATGCATCGCTTAATTGATCGCTGCAGTATTTTACAGTACGTAATGAAGTTGTAGTATTTTTTTGTTCCTTCATACAGACATACATCTTAGGAAGAAGATCCTTGCTTCTCCATATTATTAATAACGGTACGCAGTAGGACGACACAGATTTTTTTATAAATAAATAATCTCCAAAACTAACTAGACAAATTAATAATTTTTGTTGAATCTTTTATCTCCTATCACAAAATATGGAAGAGGGGTCCGCAGTTGAAATAATATGTTAGTAATAGAGGTAAAAACATCTCTTAATCCTATCTCAAAGTCTTGATGGCCTTAAAGTGAAGCCTCCAATAGGATTGACTATTGACTATGACGTAACTTACACTTGATTGGTCGCTGCCTTTAAAGAGCGCGAATTGCAAATTTAGTATACAATGTAGATCTATAGAGAAAAAAGTACTGGTTCACGTGATAAAGCCTTTTTATTATTTTGTGATTGGCTGGGACTGGTCAAGCGCGGGTAAATTTGAAATCGAGATTATAGGAAATTGAATAAAAAGTATTTTCGATGAAAAAAAATTAAAACTTTAAGTTGTGATACATCCTAGCTAATCATTTGATTTTCCTTAAAATATCATGATAATAAATACAATTTAATGGCGGAGTTTGGCGCGTGGATCACGCAGGGGGCGGAGCCATCTAATATTGACAAAATTATCAAATTTTGATTTGAAACTTAAATTTTTTCCCAGAATAATAAATTATCAAGAATTATTTAAGAATTGCATGAATTTTTCATAACACGTAGAATTATTGATTGAGGTATGTATAAGGGAGTTAAAACTACCCTTAAATGAGGTTAAATAGATACAAGAAAATTTGCTAATGTGAGCCAATAGAAAGTGTATATTATAAAAAATATACAGATTTAAAAGATGGAATCATGAGAGGCGTGAAAACTACCTTTAAGAGTGACGAAATTATCAAAACGTTCTCTACGTTACAAATTTTCGTATACTCACAAACCACAATAGAAAATGACTGATTATTGCAAAACTATCTAAATACATATAGAATCATTAATTGTAGTATGGTTTTTAGATTATAACTACCCCCAAAAAAACAATAAATTAAAAAAACCATGGAACTTTAGATTTAAAAAAATGTTTCCTTAAATTCATCTCGCAGAAATTTTGTATCATCAAAAATATTACCCTAAACTGCCAGACAAAAGAACATAATAGTTATAAACTATGCTTCAAGTTGACAAAATTCTAAAAAATATTAATTATAATTTTTTCCAATACTTACAAACATTCGGTAAAAAATTAATTAAAACGTTAAAAACCAATTGAAAAATATGTAGAATAGTGCTAGAAGTATATTTTGACTGTTGAAACTATTTTTACATACAATAAAATTTTAGTCAATTTTGTGAAATTTCTGTTAGAAAAATAGTTCTCCAAATCAAGCGTACTGAAAGTTTAAATTGGATGGATCATAAAAAAAAGCTGGGGGGAATACCAAGGTTGAAATGGGCAGTGCCATTATTATAATTATATTATAACAAATTGTATGATCTTAAGAAAACTGTTACGTAAGGAGTGACAGCCACCCTTAATTGATGCTCAATAATCCTCAGGAATGGTTTTTACATAAATTCTTTTTTATATCGAAACCCAAAAAAAAAGATTGTTTTATGAATTTCAGACATATACGTGTCTCTTGTGTGTGTTTGTGCGTGTGCAAGTTGATGTACATCTGCTAGTTAAGCTTTGTCTGGTTCGAGTTCTGGGCGTTACTTCCCCTAAGACCGTACGAGAAAACTGAGTAAGCATTACGATACAAAATGATCAAGAATTCAGTTTTAACATTTTAGTACATTTCGGGAGGAACAATTTTTAGCACAATCTATTTCAAACCATCCCTATACCTTTTATTTGACTTTTTCTGAACGATAGGCAATCAGTTATATTGCAAAGATCGTTTCTTTTAAAGTATAAAGTACAATTTTATACTATTTTGACTATATAATTGCCCTCTGGTCTAAATTTTTTTTAACTAATATGAGGCATCTGCCTTTTCCTAATTTTTTTTTTGCAATTTTGTTTTCCAGAAAAAGTTACGTAAATTTGAATATGCATTGTTTTTAAAACACTTTAGATACATGTTTTCTTGTCAATAAGATCTTATTAAAAATGTATTGTGAACGTTGATGACAGAAATATGACACACTTTATTCAATTTTTTATCAAAAAAAGCAGAAAAATAAAGCTTATATAAGCTTCATGCTTTTTCTTGAGAGTGGTTTTTCATGAATGCAATTTTAGTTACTTCTATAAATTTGTGGCTGAACATTAAAAATCCTCAATATTTCAAAGCAACATTATTCACTTATCATCTTCTCTTTTCTTCAAATTTTAATTTTCACTACATACTTTACGGTATACGCCATACTCTTTCTGTATACTAAGTTAAGAAAAAAGGTTATTAATTCACTATTTTCTAAAGTTTAATTAATTTAAGCGTATGTGAAAATTGTTCTAACAACTACAAATATACTGAAATCACTATTTCTACATTACACAATAGCACAAATGAATCCACAGATCCCAAAACTTCATACTTTGATAGAAAATACATAAAAACAATATTCCTATCCGTCCAGTCGTATTTCATAATATTTTTCCCTCATATGAAGTGTCTAAGAAATTGATTGACGCGATTTTGCTTAAAATATAATTTAAATCCACTTACAGTATAAGAAATGTTATAGATGTGGTGGATAGAATTGAGGATATACACTTTTCACATGTATCCATTTTATTATCGTTTGATGTAAAAAATATTTATTCGAGTGAAACAGTTCATGAAGTATAGTGTATTGTAGGTAATATATTAGATAAAAATAACATGGACAAAATAGTTCACAATAAAATTATATTATTATTAAAAACAATTTTCAACCATAAATATTTTCAATTTAAAAATAATTTGTATCCTGCCAAGGATGGTCTGATTATGTGTGACCCAATCAGTCGATTGCTTTCTGAAGTATTTATGAGTTCCCTAGAACAAAAAATAACAGCTTATTTACTTGATAAACATCTATTGCTTTGGCATGGATGTTTCGACGATATTATTGTTTGTTGGACGAGGTATCCGTAGATTTTTGCTTGAATTTTATTAATAACTAACACAACAACATAGAATTCACCTTGGAAGTTAAAAATAAGAACTAAATCAATTTAGTGGATCTGTAAATCATAAAAAATAATAGTCCTTTTTATTTTAATATTTACTGTAAACCTTCTTACACAGATATTATTCATGACAAGTCCTTATATCCGTATTCACATAAAATGGTTACTCTTTATAACTTTATACATATACTTTTAGCCATACCTTTAAATTTGTCTGATTTCGATTATGAACTGAATGACATTATACAACTATTAATTGATAATGGTTACAATCCAGTTATCATTGATAAAATTTTTTTAAAAATAGCTTTAAAAAAAGCTATAAATAACGTTTTTCTCTTGTCTGTAAAATATAATGAGCGTCGATATCAGGTAATCATATACAAAAGCTTTTGATTCAGTAGCCTATCACCACTCATTGAGTATGGTTTGATAATTATTTAGTAAAGAAGTAATTAAAGTAGCTTGTCGAAAAGGTATTGTAAATTCATTAATACATTCAATTAAATAAGTATGAACGTGATTATAACGTTGTCAAATAAAAGTAATAAAGTTCAAGTAAGTGTAGTTCAGATAATTATATATATATATATATATATATATATATTATATATATATATATATATATATATAATTGAAGTGATCAGTGCCCTCGGATAATTTGAAAAGTTGGAAAGTGATCAGTGAATGGGAAAATAACAATACTCCAGTGTATTTATTGACTTCCCAAACCTCGCCCCTAACGGATCACTGATCACTTTCCAACTTTTCAATTATATATATATATATAATACATTGACAACCGACTAATTGTACGAAGAAGAATATCAACAAAAGGAATTATATACAACATTATATAAGGGATATTGATAGAGTCAAGAAAACAGTAATTAAAAAACGGGACGGAGATCTGAATTATAGAGTAAGTTTTACCTTGTTAACTACGTATCGTTACACATCAATGACTCCCTGCATTTAATCTTAATAATAATAAACTTTAAAATATTTACATATGCATTGGTCTCTTCTTTCTTACAAATAAATAAGTAAACAAACGAGTAGCTGGACTTTTGCTAGTCCCACAACCCGTATGGGAGTGTGAGACCAGTCCAGTAAATAAAGTTGAATAATTATTAGCCGCTATTTAACAACGTATTTTTGAAAGTTAATAACGGATTCGCATCTACACTGGGAAAAAGTTGGGTGAGAGTCCTTCCTAAATTTGTACGAGCAGCGCCACCAACGGTTCGTGCGTCTGCTCTCCCGATTCATGGGCTGAGAATCGGGAGATCAGACGCATGATCGCCTAGCGTCTGCTAGCTCTTGGTACGTCTGATCTCCCAATTCGGGGGCTCCGCACCAACTGTTGGGGGCGCTGCTCGTACTAATTTCGGAAGGACTCTCACCCAACTTTTTCCCAGTGCGGGTTGTAACAAATTGTGTTTCAGCAAGACAGGCAGATCGTTCGAAAAACGAGATAAAAAACACCAATGATTTTTTAAGAATAAAGCTGATAAATCTACATGTTATAGTCATCTGATGAACTGTAATCATTTCATCAATGATCATTATGATATTTTACATATTTGTACCTGAAGCAAAAAACTTGTTTTGTTAGAAGCAGTGGAGATAAATAAATTTAAAAATTTGTGCAGATTACTAAACGGCCAGTTGGATTTAAATAATTCACCTTTATTAAATTTGAAATTGTTATGACCGCTGTTAGATGTAACATGTCTTATTTATACATCGAATTGTGTGTACATGTTTTGACTTGATATAGTTTAGTTGGAATTTGATAGACGTCTGAAGAAGGTACTGTGTAACGAAACAGCTGTAACGGCAAAACTTGTTGCCTGATAAGAAGTGAAGAATATCGATTACTAAATATAGTGTGATTCAATTATAGTATTGGCCATTGAGTATATTCGAAAACAGTCATTTATACCAATCATTTCATTTTAGCTCTTATGTGTATGTTCATTAATAGGACTTGGTTTGCAACCTCTTTAAATCATATGAATTCGAATATTTTGTTTGTTTCATATAATATAGTTAAGACTGCATCATATTTATGATACCGAGTAAACGTATTAGAAACAGTTTTAATGAGTCTTCAAGCGTTTTTAGGTAACAAAAGCAAATATAAAGCCTGCGACTAATTTAGCCTATAGTTCCAGAACTTTTTCATGAAAATTTAATGTAAATTTATGTCAGAGATCAACTTTTTTTTTAAATCAGATATTATATTACAATTTCTTATTAACTTATTGCTTTTTCAATAATATCACATAGTTATTATCATATTTATGTTATATTCATTTTATATTGGTTTTCTAGTGAGTCTAATACAAGTTGGGTGAAGGAAATACGAGATGATGTGATTGAAGAGTGTAATAAGCACGGAGGTGTGTTACATGTTTACGTTGACCAAGCTTCTCCTCAAGGAAACGTATATGTAAAATGTCCGTCGATCACAACTGCTGTAGCTGCTGTTAACTCTCTGCATGGAAGATGGTTTGCTGGTCGAGTGATTACTGCTGCTTATGTGCCTGTCGTCAATTATCATTCACTGTTTCCCGACGCCATGTCAGCTACCCAACTGCTGATTCCTAGCGCTCCTAGAAGAGGAATGTGATTATTCATAATACTTAGTATTATTTTTGATAATACAAGAGTGTTGCTTCTTTTATCACTTAATGTTTGCACTCAAATACAGAAAAAAAATTTATGTTTGAAATGTAAACTTCTAATCATTAGGACAATTATCTCGAAGTTAAAAAGTATCATTTGTAAAACAACTCGAATTATTTTTACAACGTTGTTTTTATAACATAACGTTAGTTGTAAGGCTGTATATTTACCGCATTTACTTGAAAAAGTTGT
The DNA here is from genome assembly GCA_030522625.1 of Copidosoma aretas. Taxonomy (NCBI): domain Eukaryota; kingdom Metazoa; phylum Arthropoda; class Insecta; order Hymenoptera; family Encyrtidae; genus Copidosoma; species Copidosoma aretas. The sequence goes on from JAPYYV010002459.1 coordinate 44,237, forward strand.
AACTCATCTAGTAAATTTTGAAAAAGTTTTATGAGAGAATAAAGTTATTTCAGCGGGTATTAATAAAACAATTTTTTTTTAAATGTGTTTTTTTCGTAGTAGTATGTCAAATAATAATGTCCTTTAATAAAACAATTCTGAAAAGAATAAGATGAAAAATAGCGTAAGTAAATAAATAGCGTAACTTTTACAACTAACGAATTTTATACGCATTTCTATGAACAATTTTTTCATTCGAAACGAATTACATCCAACTTGAATCATTTTCCAAATGATTGTAAAAAAAATTCGTTCTGTACAATATATTTTGTCTAAATTTATTTATTGTAAAAGGATATCATTTCTAAGTGTTTGTATAAATACATAATTATACGATGAATAAAAAAACGTCTTTCAGTCACATGAAATATTTATTTAACTTTAGTCTATTATTGATTTAATCCTACATTTTTCAACAGAGGTACATTAAATCTTAAAAAGTTTTCTTAACAAATTACTATTTATCAATAATATTAATCCCCTAAATAAGGTAAAGAGCTGGAGGCTTGGAAATTTTTACTTATTGATTGGTCTTAAAGATCAAGAGACTATAAACATATTTATAAACTTTAAAGATTTTAAAAATCATGAAATAAAATAGTATTATTACAAAAAAAAAATGTTAATGAAGCCTTTTTAGTTGAATAAAAGTGGTTTACTTCACAAGTAATTAAAACTCTAAATGTAAAGCTTACTCACAACTTTCATAAAATGAATAAGTTTAATGATTCAATCATTTGTATTTGGATTTCTGATATGTCCATGTACACATTTATAACGCCAGGAAAATTTTTACAGTACTTTCGAAGTATTGGTACGGCACGCTAAAATGTGTTTCTTGCAAATTCATCAAAAATATGATCACAAAGGATAATTTAATCATACGATAAGATTAGTGTACAAAAAAAATTAATTCACAAATCGAGAAATGGAATAAATATATTGTTGTCCTCGTAGAATGCTCTACATAATATGAGATCATAGAGATCTCCTGTCTTTGTAACTGAAATAAATAGGATCTTTTTTTTAGTGTACGTAAAAATAATTGCACAATTAAAACAAAATCACAAAAATACTTTTATTCTGTAATAAAAAAGTTTATAATTCTTGGAATATTTTAATGATCTCATAAGTTACATGATTTCCTGGATTTCAAACCACTTATCCTAAGTAATATCGTCTCTTTTTATTTTCGTGTTTGAAATAATTCAATATTTCTTTTCGGACTATATTTCCTATAATAATTATCATAATTAATTGATGTGAAAATTACATCTATAAGGTTGCATCTTGATAAAAAAATATACACCTGACCATAAGAGAACAAAGGTATGTATATTTATAATACATATCTGTCAATACTTTGACGTTGAATTTTTTATTTACAGTACAGAACTCTAGAAGTGTAGAAAATTGATTTCCGCACCGAATTTTTTTTTCAATGTATCTTGCGATTAAATGTTATATTTTAGTTTTTAACAACTTCCTATTTATTAAGTTCAATAATTTGAATTCGTGCTTTATTCAAATAGGATCGTAAATATTCCGAATAATACTGAATTAAATTTATCAAAAAAAGAATAATAATTGTAGATTTATAAAATAAAACTGTAAGGTAAAATTAATCAGAAATGTACATCTCTATAATTCCGTACAGTATACAGGCATTCGCAACAACAACAAATATTTCTTTATAATGAATTTCAAATATATGCTGAAAATCATTTTTATAATTAATAACTGCATACAGCGAGAAAAAAAACTATAGGATACTTCCCTTTTTTGCACGAGTTTTTTTTCATGATATAAAGCAATATTAAACTCATAATTTCGAATAATTTCGGAAGACATTTTAGAAGTAATATTGTGTTAAGCATGAGAAATAGCATGTAATACTTTCATTATTCCATCAAAAATGTCAAATTTCCCATTTTCTAAACAAATATACGTCAATGAATAATTCAAATAATAGAATTACATAAAAATACTAAATTATTCAAAAATATACATTTAATATAATTGAGTTCGCATGTATAACTTTTAGTAAACTCATAATTTTTGTATTTTAATTTACTGTTTTTTATTATATTATGGATCTGTTGTCTTGCGTATACGAGTATAAGCAAAAAATATTGTCATTATTTGCATGACAAAATTTTAATGGATGCGTTGCGATATATTTTGATTATATTTTTCTGATCGTTAAATTTGCCCTGTTCCTTACAATTCTCGATTTTATGCCTTGAAAACCAGTTATTTTCACATGTTTACTTCAGAAACTTATTCTTCTTCAAAAAAGTGTACCTAACTCATCACAAGTTCAATATTTTTGATTACTTTCTTCAGTGACTCCATTCAATACCATGAAACTAGTAAGACAACCGTTGTAAATTTAAAATTGAACAATAAGCCAATAACATATTAATTTTAAATAGTTTTCATTTATTTGCGAATATGCACACATGCAACGTTGCATAAATTTGTACAAAAATTTGTTTCCTACTCAAAAAAGTACCTATAATTCATACATCAATATCTCATTAAGGTGGTTTTTTACGTAAACCGTTAACTTCAACTTCAAGAAAAATTTGGGAAGGTTGTTATTAAAGATATAAGGCATCTCCATTCAAATCATTAATTCCCTTTATCAAGCGAATTTTCAAAAACAAGTCAGTTACAGAATGCACTTTTAACATAAACTCTTATGGAGGTTATTTTTCTATTCATTGATATAATGTAATATCTTGTAAAGTTGACTGAAGATCAGAATAACAACAGTGTTTACTAAAAGAAGAACTCTTAAGCTTTCTAATAACATAATAAAAATTGAGACTATTTATGGAAATATTATGAAATATTTGATCGTAAAACTAATGATTTGACGATTGGGGAGAGCGAAATGCCTGCCGATTGTATACATAGGTATAACATATAGCATTCAGATATGTCTACTTGAGAGATGTATACGCCATTTTCAGTACCTGGCGCAGAAAGAAAAATGTTTTTTCAACTCCTATACATTATTAGCATGTTTATTCGTACACAGATAACATGATATTACAGTCAAGTGCATGTCTGGCAAATTTTATAGTATAAATAATAAGCTAATCGACAATGGGAAAACCACAGAGGCAGCGCCGCCTTGATATGGCACCATCATGAAGAACCACCTCAATATAGCATGTCAAAGGAGGACGCTCCTAATACTACGAATTCAGTACAGCCGTAAAGAACCCCATAAAAATTGTGTTTTATAAGGCTGATCTCTTAACATTTTACATTTTATTGATTCATCTTTTAGGACTTTTAAATTACAGTGCTCTATTTATCGAATCTGTAATAGATTAAGATTAAAAAATAGATTATTATTAGAAAATTTTTCTTAAAAATCAAGTGCTATACTAAAAGTCATCATTAGAGCGTGGGAGTTTGCGCACGGAGTGTGCATGGTTGAAGACCCACTAAAATATATAAAAAAAATATATTTATACTTTTTTTTTCAAGGTCTTCCCTATAAAAAATTATGTTATAGATATTTTTAGAAAAAGTACATTTTTTTAAAATCACTAAAATCAAAATGAAATTTAAATATGGGTGTTTTGTTTTAGAAGATATAGGTATTAAAACACAATCCTGTGTGATCAAAATCAGTCAATTCTGTTCGTGGAAGGGCCGTTTCCGTTGCGAGCTAAGTCTAGCCCAAGTCGAGAGCAGTAATTGGGAGAGGAATAAAATGTGAAATAAACGAGTTGCTATTATTTACGCTGATATATTTACAATAAATGATATTTTTAATTAATGATTATTGATGTATGTACAGTAGCTTACTGAGTGAAACATTCAGCTCAGCAGTGGTGCGCAGACTGACTTTCGTGCTACGCAGAGCACTATTCGTTAAAACCTCTTTATAGAGAGCCAAGAAATTGAAAGTTTCATTAGACAGAGACAGCATGAACATTGAGAGAGATAAACGTTGATTACAGTGTATAAGCAATAGTATTGTTATGAATGTATAAAGCCCGGCATAATCTCTAAGGTATTACAAAGGTACAAGTAGATAAGCAACACATGAATCAGAGTATACATATGAACATTACGCGACAGTTTCAACGACACAATCTAAATAGCGAGAGTCTCCGCCCGCCATAGCAAATAATAAGGTTTACGACCGAACAGATTCAATCCTGAGATATATCGGATTATAAACATATACACATATACACCCACACCCATGCACAAAACATTATTTTTATTATTGTACAGATATGTTATTTTGTATGAAATTTCATGATCTTTCGTGATTTCTAACATAAATTACCGTAAAACAACGATAAAAAGCAAAAAAAAATGATCTTTTCAAAAAAATCGATTCTTAATAATCAATAAAATCGAAATTAAAAAGAAATACATTGATGAATTAAAAATTCCTTTTTTTCGCGGTAATAGGTATTCAAAACCAAAACAAATATGCCCAGTTGGGTTAAAATCGGTAGAGGAAACCTTGAGATACAACTGATTACACACATCGCGCGCGCGCGCGCGCGCGCACACACACACACACACACACACACACACACACACACACACACACACACACACACACAGATACGGACATTTTGCCAAAATAGTGTATTTTGATTCTTAACTTCGTAAAACATATTTATAACATGTTTTCTCTAAATGTGATTTTTTGTCTATGACAAAGCTTCCTCTATAAGAAAGCAATAAGCCAAGGTTTTGCAAAATCGGTCCAAAAAATCCTAAGATATGACTGAATATGTAGATACATACTTATACGCCCACACACACCCCTATAAATTTTGATTTTTTTTATTAAAAACCGTTTTATATAAAAAATTTCATGATCTTTCTGTTTTTTTAACAAAAAATATTCCAAATCAACATTTTAAAGCAGAAAAATCGATTTTTCGAGTTTGATAAAAGCTAATAAAAAAAGAGACTTATAGAAAAAATCAAAATTGTTTTCTCTAGCTATGATAGGTATACGAAAGCAAAGAAAATAAGCCATACTTCGTTTAAATCGGCTGAGGAAAACTTAAGATATGACTGATTGACTGATTACCTACACACACTTACACACACACACACACACACGCTCAGAGACGGATATTTTCACCGGAGTAGTCTATTTTAATTTTGAACTTCATAAAACATATTTATAATAGGTTATCTCGACATGTGATTTTTCGTCTATCACCAAGCTCCCTCCATGGGAAAGCATTTAATTTGTTATTAAATGAATTGAGAGAAACATTCTTCGTTTGATATAAATAGATACATTTTGGTTCCCTACAGAAGAAGCTTTGTTACGAACGAAAAATTCCATCTTAAGATAACATTTTATAAATACTTGTTATGAAATTTAGAATCAAAATACACTACTCTGGTAAAAATGTCAGAGTGTGTGTGTGTTTGTGTGTGTATATGTGTTTGTGTGTGTATGCAATCAGTCAGATCTTAGGATTCGATCGATCGATTTTATTCGAACAATACTTTTTTTTTTTACCATCCTTATTACCGCTGAAGAAGAAATTAGAGTTTTGCTGTGTAATTATTTTTTTATCTACAATTGTAGATATCTGTATTAAAAATAAAAGAACTTAACAACTATTAAATAAACAAATGATTATTTTTATACTGATCGATTTCCCCTAATTAATCTTTGTCTCTTTAACAAATTGTAACTTACTTCGAAAAGTCAATTGAGATTCCGTGAAAGCTTTTCGGGGTGATAACTATTATAGTTTTTGATGCTTCGGTCGTCTACTTGCATTTTTTTCGCTTTTTGTCACTTTTTTGATGGATTCTTGTAACTTTACTCAAGTTACTTTACATCGTTTCTTACTTCTCAATGTTTTTCCTATTATTATTTTTAAATCTGTATATCTGTATTAAAGTTAAAAATCCTCTATTAGTATGCTTATACTGATCGTAGATGTCAGTCCTTATTTTTTGGTTTGCATATTCTTTTAACAAGAATTTTTAAATCAACATAATTATTTATATTATCATTGTAATGCTCTTTTTTTAATCCTTCATTTGAAGAATTCGTGTCTATTAACGTGACTTTGCTTCTGTTCTCGTATTTATGTTTTTGCATCCAGGAATAAAACTATTTCTGTACTCATAATTTGGTCTCTTCATTTTGTCGCTCCCGGAATAATCTTCTGATTATATCACTAAGTACAAAATCTCTCGGAAATTTACTGGGTCAATAACTACTGACCTCCTTTAATATTGATTGCGTTAAAAACATACCTTACTTTTTAAATTAAACAATTTTTCTTACAACAATAAAAATGTATACAATCTGAATTATTTATTTGTATAACAAATGCTTCGTTAATCGATAAGTTATGCTTACTTATAATTTTTCATGTATTGGGACCAATAATAAGTGACTATTGTACCTTTACCCCCTCAATAAGTAAACTTAAAATGTTCATTCTGCATATCCGTAATTTATTTGTATGTTGAAATTCGGGAAGGGGCAAGGGTGACTAATATTCTTATGAAAGATTTTGAGATAACTTTAAAATAATTGTTCTCCTTACGGGGTGGTAGGGAGGGTCAAAGAAAAAGTAATCTAGGGCAAGTGTAGGTAGAAATGTATTTCGATAGGGGGGCAAAGGGATACAAGAAAGTAGCAAATTGTCGGTCAGAGGGTGGCATAGGGTAAAAAGGTGCAGCAATGGAGGTACATAGGGTGATGATGTTGGGTAAAGAAACGTAGAAATATTTATATTTTGTAAGTGATAGAAAGGTGGGTCAGGGATGCTAAAAGTGGCCTTGCTACTATATAGTCTAGAAAAGTATATATTTATAAATTAGAAGGCGACGCTACTAGCATGTTTAGTGTACGCTACGATAGAGCTACGCTACCCCCGAACTATCTTTTTTTTTGTTTGTCAATAGAAAAAACTTGTGAAGCAGTAAACTAAGTTATATCTTTAGTGAATATCACAAGAAATAGTAATTTTTTAGTCTTCTAGAATCATTGTTTCTTGTCAATGTATAATGTAGTAAGCTCGAATTAAATAATTTACTCAAATAGGATCTATTTAGATTAAACATTTACAAAGCAACCCCCAACACGCAGACATATATGTACGTAACTTATGTTTCTTCTTATAATTCCTTGTGACCAGATTTTTTTACAAAATTCTTCAACTCTAATGTTATTCTTCTAAATAAGTATCACTCGTTTTAAATTTGTTTGGAGAAAAAACATTGGCTAAACGTTATGTATAAATAGGGTGGTAAGAAAACATGCCCTTAAAAGGTTTTTAATGTGTAATATATTAGTTGAGTCCTCAATATGATAAAATCACGAAGTGCTGCTGAGTTCCGACAGATTTCCTTTCCACTATTGTAGTTGTAAATATGTTTCCAGTCCACGGAATCTTGAATCTTGTTGCGACTGCTATTGGAGGTAAACAAGATAAAGATAAAGTATTTTTTTTTTTATAGATAAAAACTATACGTATCCAGGCATTTTCCGTCCGATTTCCTATCGTATAACAGCTATAATTAATGTCATCACAGTTTCTTTATCTTCCTTATTTGTATTTGCTTGCAAAAAAAATTTCGACCGTTGCTTTATATGGGACGTTCTATTACAAACCAAACGCTTTTCTGACCGGCACAATTTTTATTTGGCTAAAGTTTTTTTTATAAGTTCTATGAAAAAAAAGGATGCTGGTTCGAAATTTTTTTTTTTTTTCCTCACAATAATTTAATATTGACTTTATTGAATTATAATCCAAATAATTCTAGTAATAGTCGACACTACTGTAGACGATGGTATGAGTAATACTTCGACTGTGGCTACATATGGAAGAGGATGAAAATAGTCGATTAAACGCCAAAATTCCTTTTGATCATCGCACTGCTCCAGTTAATGACATTTTTCCTCATCAGTTAAATATCGCTCTGATTATAGAGTTTTGTGGTGACGAGTGTCTGAAAAGCGATCAAATGCTTTACTTTGTTGATCTTTGTTTAATAATGCACGTTGATACTTGTAATGTAACATATATACTGCATAACCGACTGACTAGATAGCTTTTTTGATTCTCAAAAAACAGGTGCCACGGATCACACTGCATTAGCAAAAGTGGGATCAACCAGATTTTTCAGAAACAAATTTTCGCCATGACTACTGCACGTACTTTGCCAGAGTTTCATTGTATTGCGGGATTCTGTTAAACGATCAACACAAACAATTTTTCTGTCATTATCAGTTATTGTTGCTTACACGTCTGTGTTGTACTTAACTTTGAAAAAACCAACCTCATTATTGATCAACACTTATCTTTACGTTGCAATGTGTAGTCAACAAAGGTGAGAAATGTGTGTTATGTTGGTGTTTTTAAAAGAAGAAACTACATATTTTTCCAGCCGTCAACTAAAAGCACACTTAGCGTGCTATTTACCATTTTAAACCTTCCTTTTGTTATTTCATCGTAAACGCAATAAATGAAAGATTAGCCAAGTAAGCTTCTGCAAGGTGGTCGATGTAGACCATCATACAATTGCAATGCTTGGAAGAAGTTTTTGAAAAGAATTTTAAACATATCCGAAGTGCATGTTGCAGGCCACTGGTCGTATTACTATATCACTCATCCATATCTAACTGATTATTGAGACATTAGTGCGATCTCGGGTATATCGGGCTATTAGGTTCGACTATCCTTGCAGCTCCACGACGAGAGACGAATCCGAGGAGCTGGTTCAGCACCTTCGTAAAACAAAGGTGAATTCTGCGCTCCGAAGACGTCGTGCATACTTGTATATCGCTTCCTCTGGGGGAATATATAGATCGTGCACAGTTAGTGCAAGCCTACGTACAGCACTCGCGGGTCTCAGGACTAGCGCGTACAGAGGATGAGAGGTTGTAAGTTTGAGAGCTTGTCTTTCATAAAAAGTTCTAAGTAGTAGCTGGAGGATGGCGTTGCGAGTCCCAGCAGTCGACAGACTGATCAGAGAGTCACGGGACCAGAGCTTAATCGCTTAATCTTTGCGCCGCCTTTCGGTGATCTGGAGCGAGAGTTGCGAGTACGAGAGCTGAGTTCGAAGGGAAGCGAAGCTGTCTTGAAAGACAGACTGTTACGGCATTACCTGTGCGAGTTGGAGCCAGAGAACGATGAGATACATCTCCTGAAGATGTTCCCTACTTAAGTCTAGAGAAAAGCTTGGCGCTACACTCCAGCCAAGACCTAGAAAAAGAGAAAAAAGTGTAACGTAGTGCAGTTAAGGAGCGGGCTCGTCGAACGCCCCTAGAGGACTGTATCAGTCAGGTTTCAAGTACCCAGAGAGAAGAGGCACAAGGAAGCTGGTCTGGAGGGGCAGGTGACGGGGTAAAGTCTGCTGCAAATCTTCAAACACCAGAGAAAGAACGCTACACGGCGTGGGAAGAGTACCAGCTGAGGTTGGAGTCAAAAATAGCGTCAGAGGGTTAGGACTCCGATGCTAGTGTAAGGGACCCTCCACAACTATTCACGGTGCGTGCCGATGTTTATTCACCACCAAGGGCCCCCACGTTAGCCATTGTGACTCAAACGACCTCGTCACAAGTGATGACTCGGCCGTCAATGACGACGTCCTTGGGAGGAACAAGTGCCGAAGTACTCAGGGAGAATACTGTGACCGATCGAAGTCATTTGACACGGTGCACAGTCGGAAAAAATGACTTTTTATGGAAAAAAATCTGCCTACATCGCAAATTTTAACCGATTTGATTAATTTTTTTTTGTAAATACTCGTCAATAGATAGGATCCACCTTATTACTGTATGTTTTTCGATTTACGTCTGACATAACCTCAACAATATTGTTAAACTCCAGAAAAATGATAAATTGTGTTTTTTAAATTAGAAAAGAAATATTTTCATAGGTTTATTTGACATTTTTCCTGATCATCATTTTCGCAACAGAAAAAAAAAATTCAAACTATCATTGTACTGTAACATCATCTTAACAAATACTGCTTTGATAGAAAAATCCATTTTTTTGTGAATTGTATGCTCAGATTGTAAATCTCACAATAAATTGGGAAAAACTGCTATTTAAAAATGAATAAGAGTACTTATGTAGGTTACGTTTGAACAACAACTCTAATAAAATTTCTGTAGCAGTCTCTCGAAGCTAGAGATAGCAAAGATTTTACAGTACTATTTTATGCTTCTAGTTTTTTTAGTTAGGTTTTGATGAATATCTTAATGCCTACAGTGAGAAGTTTAAGGTACCAGATTTGTTAACAGCAATAAGGTATTTGTTCACGATTGAAATCTTTTGAATAACTTTAAGGGCATTCAAACTGTTACTTAAACGTACGTGATATACTTTCTTTCCTACATTAAATGTTTTCATCACTTTTTCAATCCGATCTTTAATTGCGAATACATCTTAAATAAGTGGATTAAAAAACGCATTTAAATCTTTCTGTATACGTATTCGCGAAGAATAACCTTACATTAATTACTTTTACGTATTGTGAGTGTTGATCATTCATTGTTGTCTGCACTTGTTACAAATTTTCACAACAGTTTTTTTTATACTTTTATCGCGATTACCTCTAAAGTATCTATACTATTCTAAATGAAAAGAAGTCAACATAACCTAGCAATAAGATCCATATGCTACGAATTTAAAAATCATTTTTCAATTAACGGAATTAAATTTATTGTAATATGTTACATACGAATTAGGTTTAAGAAAATTTTTTTATTATTATAGCTTATTTTATATTCACATACATACAATAAAATAGACGAAAAAAAATGTACTGTCCTTCAGATACTCTTAACATATTTTATATCAATCTTTGCGCATATTAATAACAATAATTTTTTTCCATGATTGCAATAATGATTGTCAAAATATTTATGAGTTAAAATCATGAAAACATTTATTTTCTGATTTAAAAAACACTGTTTCTCGGTTTTCTGGAGTTTAACAATTTGTTTGAGGTTATGTCGGACGTAAATCGAAAAACTTGCAGTAATAAGGTAAATCCTATCAATTGACGAGTATTTTAGAAAAAAATCATGAAAATTGGACAAGATCTGCGATGTAGGCAGACTTTTTTCCAAAAACATTCAGTGTTTTACCGAAAGTCCCATTTTTTTGAGGTTATGGTACAACATACAGTCAATAATGATTTTTTTCCATGATTGCAATAATGATTGTCAAAATATTTAAGTTAAATTCATGCAAACATTTTTTTCCTAATTCAAAAAACACAATTTCTCGGTTTTCTGGAATTTAACAATTTTTTGAGGTTATATAGGACGTAAATCGAGAAACTTGCAGTAATAAAGTGAAGCCTATCAATTGACAAGTATTTAAAAAAAAAGTCATGGAAATCGGTAAAGATTTGAGATGTAGGCAGATTTTTTTCCAAAAAAAGTCATTTTTTTCCACTGTGTGGCGCCTCAAGTCTCAGCGATGTACCATCGCTGACTCACCTGGAATACTCAACCCACTACCTAACTCATCCTGGTTACATGCCAGATTTTCCTCGAATGCGAACCCGCGCCAAAGCATAAAGCTCAACCGCCACCAGAGGATATAAGGCTTTTCGACTTCAAGTCAGAGCTTGCAGACGGAGACGCCACGGACGTGGCCGACTTAAAGATCGCCGACAGCTCTAGTAAATTTCAGAGGCTGGCAGGGCCTTTGCGCGGCGTCACCATTAGTTATAGAAGGACAGTGGGAGCAAGACGAACCAGCTGAACGCAGAGAAGTCCACATTCGACCCTTCTAAAATGCCACGCTATCCGGTCTTTCCTCGGAACCAGTGCTCTCGACTGAAGCAGAATTACCGTCAGGTTACCATAACGAAAAATTTTCAACATGGTGACCTGACGGTAATTCTGCCGCAGTCGAGAGCACTGCTCGGAACCCAGTCACGAACGACAAATGTACCTCCGAAGAAGAGACCGACTATAAGACATTGTCCTAGCTAAGTCAGGTCATGTCGCCCCAGTCAGACAGCCGGAGCATGAAGAGACAAATTTAAGGACGATCCCCGAGAAAAGAAGTATTGTATTCCAAGCCTGACCGGGACCATGCAGCGATGACCGCTGCGAATCAAGGCACACCTCGCAATCTGATACAATACTGGGTAGACACAATGATGGGCCAGAGAGTGCCGAACACTCGGGAGCCCTGATGAAAGGAAGGAAGAAAATATGACGATAGGAAACGCAGGAAGCCTGAGTGCCACACTGTGGGAGGAAATGGCCAAATTTTTCTCGAAATAAGATAGCTCCCGACTGTGTAGTCCGATTCTAATGATATTTTTTTTTCAAGGTTTTGCATAGTAGAATAACAGAAAAGTTGTCCAAAGTGACCCTTTGGCTCGGGAGGAGGGTGGGGCAGTAAAAGCCCCTAAAGGTCCCCCAAAATGACAAAAGAACTAAATCTTGCACAGACATTGTTGTAATTTTTACTAAACATAAAAATTAGCATCCTGTGTATCATAAAGGTCACATTTCTCAATAATGAGGACGATTCGTAAAGATTTAAGATGGTGGTGGCAATATGGCGGCCAAGATAAAAGAATTATAATTTCCATTATTTTTTTTGTTATTTGAGCTTATTCACAGCGACTCATTCCAAATAACGATCAAATAAGCAGTGAACATGCAATTAATGTAATAATGGCAAAGTAATAAATTCGAAATATAAATAAAGGTAAGTTTAGTTTTACCTTATGCACAGAAAACTACTACTATTCAGAATATATCTCATACAATAATAAAATCAAACTAAGTAATTTTTACTAATAACTCAAACTGCAGGCTAACAATACATCATGTACGATTATGTAATAGTATGACATATGGATACAAAGGAAACAAATATTGCTCAGTTAAATTAGTTGTAATATTGACCTATAATGTAAGTCAAGAGTAAAAATCACTTCGTTTGTGTTTATTGTGCGTAAAATCTCCAGAATAATAGTAAAATTTGTCACTAAAAGGGGTAAAAACTTCACTTTTTATAACTTTTATATTATAATTTTGTTACTCCAACAATGTATTTGAAAGAATACAATTTTCTTTTACTGTAAAAAGGCAGTCAAAAATGATTAAAAGGTATTTAATTTTATCACAACAAATTTACCTGAAATTTTATTTTTAATAAAAGGTTTTTAATGGAGTTCTTATTTTATGTCCACAACTATACTGAATTAGAATTGACAGCCCACAGCTTTTTGTATTTTATTGATTGTACTCTTAACAAAAGTTTAGTTTTCAAAGGTTGCGAACAAAAGGATAGTCAACAATTTTGTTTCAGCCTGTACTATAGCAATTGGTATAAGGTCTTATAAATGTCAACTATTTTATACCAAAATCATGGGAATTGGATAACTATATCTGATCCACAATACTACATTAGTCGCCATTTGAATGGACAATAAATTTACCCAAAATAACCGTGTTTGCCTCGTGATACTAACTTTTTTAATATTAATGTTATAGGTGTTAAAGTACAGTATACGATCCAAAATTTTTCGTTAGCTACTCTTTTTAAAGTAAAATGGTCTAATACATTTTACTCTATTGTACGTATCATACCCTTTTATTTGATATCCAATTGTAGGGGCTGTATCGAAATAAATGAATCGCCATTTCGTGCTAGACGCCATTTTGAATGCCACACGTTGCAACTTATTTTACTCTATTCTACTTACCATAATCTTTCATTTAATACCCATATTGTAAGGGTTATGGTGAAATAGATGATCCGCTATTTTGTATAAGTCGCCACTTTAAATAGAAAATTTCGCAACTTATTTTACTCGATCCTACTTATCGTACCCTTTCATTTGATATCCATATTACAAGGGTTGTACTGAAATAGATGATCCGCCATTTTATGTTAGTCGACATTTTGAATGGAAATTCATTCAATACATTCGTATGTATTTTACTTACTCAACCCTTTTATTGGATACCCATATTGCAGGGATTGTAGTGAAATAGATGATCCGCAATTTTGTGTTAGCTACGATTTTGAATTTAATATGGCACCTTACACTTTCCTGCATTAAATGCATGTCCACTGCTCATTTGATCGTTATTTAGAATGAGTTGTGGTGAATAAAATTGAATTACGACAAAAATAATGGAAATCATTCATAATTCTTTTATCTTGGACGCCATATTGCCACCACTGTCTTGAATCTTTGCGAATCGTCCTTATTATTGAGCAATGTGACCTTGATAATATAGAGGATGCTTTTTTTTGTGTTAAGTGAAAAGTTTCAACAATGTCTGCGCAACATTTAGTTTTTTTGTAATTTTGGGGTACCTTTGGGGTCTTTTACGGCCCACCCCCCCTCCTCTCCTGTGCCAAAGAATCACTTGGACCACTTTTCTGTTATTCTACTATCCTAAACCGTAAAAATAAAAAAATAAATTATTAGAATCGGACTATGCATGAGGATGCTGGTGCACGTGTGCAAACAACAGAAGTCTAATTGAGTTAAGAAAGTCGAGAGGGTAAAGAAGATTGCGAGCTACGCCAGGACGTAGACGGAAATGACGAGAATGTTAAGAGTAGCAGAGTAAAGTTAGGGGAATAGTGAGCACGAGTTGGTGCTGGATTGGCCTACTCACCGTTGAGCGCGAGGAAGGTATCAAGTGCTCGACGTGCCTGGGTTGAGAACGTGGACCAGTAGGTAGCCACGAGGTGAACCCTGAGCTGCGCGAGCACATGAGGTGGCAGAGTAGGGCAACAGAGTGTGTATGTGTGGGAGAGAGAGAGAGAAAGTGATTTCCAGTCGTTAGGACTTGTCAATAGTTACGAGTCAAAACTGACCGTTGCATACAAATACGGCGGCGCACAATGGGCAGAAACTAGTGGCAAAGCGCGCAGAATCAAAAAAAATATTTTTTACCCTGGAAGTGGTTTAACGTACAATACTTTTTCTA
>JAPYYV010002460.1:0-22332 GCA_030522625.1 Copidosoma aretas
CCCCCTCAACCTCCCATAAGCCCATCCAAAATTTGAAAAATATTTAGAACAAAGACAACAATGGTAATCTTTACACATTATTATCATCATGTGTTTGAGAGCCTCAATATATGTTATAACATTATCTAGATGCAATGCTGATTATAAGGAAATATGATTAACTGGATTTGTTCATAACAGTAACATGCAATCCTGAGTAAAAAAGATCGAAAATAGTTTATTCAAACCTTATTTTGTATGTACTTAATTTCGAATGATATAACTAACAAAAATATTTTTAATAAATATTTAGCTTATGTTCACACTATTTAGTTTTAAAAACGTTGTCTACAACACGCATATATACTAATGACATAGCGTTCTGATAATGAAATGATTACATCTGAAGATATAAGGAAGAATATTTCTGCTGATTTAATTCAAAAGCAATGAAAAAGCTTAGTAACAATATTGAAACATATTCTACACGGTTCTCACAATCAATTTAGTCCTTGTTTTAATGATTCTAAGAAACAATTTGTCTGAAATTTCCCGAAATTTTTTAATGAGGTGACAAAGATTAGAATAAACTGTCATCGTGCCTATAAAACTTAAAATCATATTTAGTCGACTAAAAATGAAGATAAAGTATTATCACACAATTTAATAGTCATGTGATATAATGAATTTTTGTACATGAAGTATAAATGCC
Source organism: Copidosoma aretas (assembly GCA_030522625.1). Taxonomy (NCBI): domain Eukaryota; kingdom Metazoa; phylum Arthropoda; class Insecta; order Hymenoptera; family Encyrtidae; genus Copidosoma; species Copidosoma aretas. Next base: position 692 of record JAPYYV010002460.1, read on the forward strand.
ATATTAATGTTAACTATTGTGCTTTAATTCATATTGTAAAGTATATTTATGATTACACCTGATTCGAATAAAAATAGTATGCATGTGACAAAAATTAAAAATTTGATGAGGAATTCATAAGGTTATTAATTCAGCAGTATATCTTGGAAGTAAACAAAAATCAGTTTTTGAAGAAATCACCATTCATAGAACTATTGATTTATGGCTGGATTTAAATGATATCAACAGCTCATTTGTTTATGAAAATTCTAACTAAACATTGAGAAATAACTATTTTAATATAAAAAAATTTCTATTCAGTTATAATTTTATCACGGAGTTTTTTTTTAATCAAAAAGTAAAATATTGTTTTTTTAAAGAAATATTCTTTTGAGGAACAATTGGAACAATTGCAAGGTTTATACGGTGTGTACACCAAAAATTGATCTGCGTATTATTAGTTTTTAATATTATATAGTGGTTTTAGAGGGGCTGTCCACAACACCCCAATTCTACCTACACCCCCCCCCCCCTACCTAATCTGGGATATTAGGTTTAAGTTGGTTTGGGTTAAAGTTATTGAACCTCTCTTATCACCCTTCAAATTAGGGTTAAGTAAGTTCAATTTCTTCATGTTTGTAAAATAGTCAAAAATTAAAGCATCCCTTTTCCCACACTACTAAAAACAAACGTCTTTTTCCGAGGATGACCGAAGTCGACCGAGAAAATCGTAATTTAAATTTTGTATATAATTAAAATAGATATTTCCTACAGCTCATTTTTTTAAGGTATAATCTGGCGTAGGGGTTGGCACGCGGAGCGCGCAGAGGACGAAGCCCCACTAGTATATACATATATATGTATGTACTATCCCCTAAAATAGCAGGGCGCTGTCAGAACTATGCGGGGGAGTGCACGAACATCTAGCTACGCCACTGTAGATGGTCCATGGTTTTCTGGCTGTTTAAAAAAAAACGTTTTTTCGAACTAAGCGATTTTTTTTAACCACTCCACAATATTTTTTAGGTATTTGTAAAGACGAATATTTTTATGAACTCTTTTATATCAAACAATTTTTTTGTTCTGAAGTATCTGTGAGTTTACGGCCCAACCACATTGATTAATCTCTTGTTTAACTTCAAACCCAAAAGGAGTGAGGATCTTAGGTTTCGCTTTACAAACTGCAATTTATGCTCAGCTCTTGTGTACCTTTGTTTCAAAGTCGCCATAACTAGACATTCAAGTCTCCTGATGACAGTCTCGAAAGCTTTAGCTTCGCGCTAACGTTTTCTCATCAAAACAATTGCAAAACCTCGGATAAATTTCCCAGAAAATTAAACTGTTCATACAGAAATACGAAAAATAAGTGTACTATATAGGGGTGATGAGCCACCTTGATGAATCACTAATTTATAATTTTACATCTTTTGTCTTCTTCTGTAAATTTAGATTGTAGCTTATTTTAAGTATTAGTTAATGTATTTGTTTATTTATTCAACTGTTATTGGTTCTAAATTTTCTTCTTTCTATTTGTTTTCGTCTTTATCACTGTATATATTATATGTATTTGTAAGAAATATGTTTGACTTTGAATTTATGTTTTTTTATCACTCAATCAATGCAGTAATCTGTTGAAAGCTGCATATCTCGTCCATGTACATCTTTGTCTCCAAGACCGTATGTTTTTCTGTCCGTACATCCTAGGACACGAAAGATTGACAGATAATGTTTTAGTATCTCCTCAATGAAAGTTTATCGTAGTAATTATATAATATTTAGATAGAACTATATGCGGCAACCGATCAGCTTTCATGCTCATAAAGAGTTTTGTAAGGATCAAAGGAAAACTCCTGATTACTGATCTGTTGAGAAAAGTTTTGCTGGCCTTAACGCCAACCTCGACAGTCTCACTTAGTCATAAACAAAAAATATACTATACAAAAAATAGATTGTACAACAAATACATATATGTTTTACAAATTGGTCATTGAGGCTTTACGCCTAAAAAATAAACATAAGTATGTACCCCTTATTTCCCATCGGTATTTTGACAATCCGATTTTATGTATACGCAATGACAAGATTTAATTAGTTCTAGAAATTTTTAATAAATAAGATAAAAACATTAAATTAATGTGCAAGACAGAGTCCAACACAGCTATAAACTTTTTAGATGTAACTTGTAAGGAAATTTAACAACAAAATCCTCTATGATTGGCACGTAAAGCCTACTGTCTTGAACAAATTAATTAATTTTTATTCCAACCATCTAGTATCATTGAAAAGAAACTCTTAGTTTCATTTGATAGACCGTGCCATTCTATTATCACGCAAAAAATTTACCAAAAAAATATAGGTAAGGTATAAAATAGTTTTAACGACAATGACTATACACAACCATTTGTAATAAAATATGTTAAAGCCAGATTTTGTTAACCCAAAAACCAAACCCATAACTCTCACACCTACGATTTAAATAATAAAATTAAAATTACAATCCCATGTAATCCTACATTTTTTAAAACACGTTCAAAGACTTCAAGAAAGTTAAATGTTTAACAATAACCAAGTACCACAGATAAACTCGATAATATCAGTATTTTAGGAAAAGACATAATTGAGAAAATGGAACGGACAAATGTTGTGTATAGATTCACATGAAAATATTGTATTGATGAGTACGTAGAAGAAACAAAGTCTCAAAATAGCGAATAAGGGGGCACCAAAAAAATTGCCATAATACAAAATTAGTTGTTAGTTCATACACGAGAGAGTTTAATCATACACTTAATTTTCACGAAGCTAAAATTTTGGATGTCGAACCAAACAAACAAAAAAGATTGATATCTGAAATGTTACACATACATTCCACTAAACACATAATAAACATAAAAGATGACATACTATCTTTAAGTAACATAAACACCGAAAAAATATTGGTGCTGCTTCTACCCTCATACGTGTACAGACAACACAAAATACCCGTGTAGCTCCTGCCTCGAGCTCCGGTGTAGCTACTACTCCTATACACTCCGCTGTGGCTGCCTCAATTTTCTCTCAGTTCACAAATCTCTAATGTGCAAATTGACATAAGGTGCTTGTTTGCTGCATATGTAAGCGTTGTGAGTGTGTGGGTGTTCGTTTCTGTTTCGATAGTCAATATTTACTGCATTATCTAAATATACTTTTGTCGGTCTCCAAACGATCGTCATGACGATACAATCTACGTTCTTATAAATTTAATAACATTTTGTACACACTACACACATTTATATCATAATTAAAATTGCTGTTATACATGTAGGTGTTGTATGATATATTTTTTATATAATGTATTTTTTGTTTTTAATAAGGTGAGTCTGACGAAGTTGGCGTTGAGATCAATAAAACATTGCTCAACAGATCAATATTAAGTAGTTTTTCTTTGCTCTTTCACCAGCTCTCAACAGATTGTGTGCCCGTGCACTGAGTCAATACGAAGACAATTTTTATTTACTTTTTATTAACTTTCGTTTATCAGCTTACGCAATGCAAATTGTCGTTCTGTTTGAATAGGTACACGCAAAGCAAAAGGCACGTAGATCACTGTGCGAGAGACGCGCTGGGTGTCATCACGGGCCACCAATCACATTTTCGAGAGCCGGAAAACCTCTACGCCTGCCTGCACCATCGCTGTCGCACCTACAATCTTCAGCAGCGCCTACCGCAAGCACCTCACCAGTACCTTTCGACTTTGCGGGCGCACGATGCTAGGCATTCTCAGCTCGGTACTGGCTCGACTAAGTCTCTTCGTCTTTCTAGTGCTGACAAGGAATCTGCTATTTGCATTTCACGTGTGTGGGGCCTAATGGTGTTGATCAGCGTGAATTCGGATTAAATGCACAACCTTAATTTTGCTTGCATGCACAACTTTTATATTGCTTTATTGCACTTAAATTAACAAGCTTTATGTTGCTTGAATGCACAACTTTTATATTGCCTAAATGCACAATTAATTAGCTTGAATACACAATGTTTGTATTACTTCAATACGTCATTTACATGGCTTACATGCGTACTGTTTGCATAGCTTTGATGCATAATTTTCGGCTATTTGATTTTCTTGTAGAAAGCCATTGGTGCTTGAACTCAAACATGTGTCATCCATTATTCTCTTCAAAACACTAGGATAAATAAGCATGCAAAATATTTGATTTTCAGCAATCTCCTCCTACTCCCAAGGAGCAGCAGTAGACGGGGTTAAAATTTTTGCCACGCGCTGTCTTACATCGATAGTCAAGTTAAAGGTCGTAAGTAACGGGGTGGGGTTTTCTTTGTATTTCCGGACCTTCTCGATCTGCTGTTTAGCTACAGTGACACGACCTAATTCTTATCCTTCTTTCCTCCACTTTCAATAATGATTTGTCGGGGAGAAGCGAGAATGGTTTGCGCAGAGCGCGTATTCATTATTATCATACATAATTACAATAAACATCACTGGATTTCCTTCTCCATTGAAAAAAACCATATTGAAAAACCATACTCAAAAACCATATGGGAGGATACATAAGAACATGTGGTTTCTCTGCTCCGTTTCCATGTGGATTTTTCTCAAATCACCATGTGGTTTTGTGAAAACAAAACCATGTGATTTTTCAAAAACGATGTTACTGGGTTTGTTACATGATGAAATATTTCAATTCTATGTTTTTTGTTCGTAATTACTGGCTATTACTATTTTGCAGCCTTCATGACTAAATCATGATGATTTAAGTTTAACATGGTTTCAACAAAACCACATGGTGATTCGAGACAAAAACCCACATGAAAACGGAGTAGCAAAACCACATGATTCATGTGGTTTTCCATATGGTTTTTGGACATGGTTTTTCGATATGGTTTTTTTTGATAGATTTGCGTGAATATAATAAGTCATGCTTGCATTGGGCTCATCCTCATCTCAGCAGAATCCAATCTTTATATGTTAATTTATTTATCGGACATTCCGTGACCAAGAAAAACGTCACAATACTTTTGATGTACTATACATATGTTAAAGTTTGTAGTACATGTATTATTGCTATAGTTACTGTCATCAATTTTATTTTAGTTATGACTCCTATTTCTATTATTACTATTAGTATTTTATCAATTATTATTATTTAAGATAAACTTACTACGATTAGAACATTACATTTTTTTTATTGTTCCAATTCAGCAAACGTAAAAAAACATTAAAGATGACAAATATAACAGTAAGAGTTTTTGTTATGTTCAGTCATCTTTTCTTAAGCACTCAAAAATAATTACTTGTCATGTATGATATCAAATGAAAGATATTTAATAACTGTGCAATTGGTACTGATCGCTTGCATAAAAATAAGTAGCAAATAACTTACAAATTTCAGTTTCTTGCATTTGTAGGTTAGGCGCACCATCCAAAAAATCTGACAAATTTATGAGTCAGAACTATGATTTAAAACATAAAAAAAAAAATTTGTCTTGGCTTAAGCAAAGTTAATGCTTATAAACTATTGTTAGATACACTGAGAAAATTGTGGCGCATCATGGGTATAGCAGCTACCAACTTGGGCTCCGGCGTCGCAGGTGAGCCGAGCGAGGCGGTCGGTGCATTGAACCAGAGCGCTAAGCACTCCAGTGTTAAAGCTCGCGTGTACGTTTAAGACACGACTTGCGAGACTGGAGCTCAACTTCAGCGTTTCTCCTGCTCTATGGCATGCTGTTGCACAGCTGATCCATCTATGGGACGCCAGCCACGCCAACATTTTTTCAGTGTAGAAATCCATGTTTTTTAAAATTTCAGAAAAATCAATCATTATAAGTAGTGTGATAAGTACTGATAAATTATTAAAACTCTTTCAAATGCAGTGGACGTAAGAAAAAAAAAAGATAACATGTAAAATGACTGTAAGGTCAGAGACCCTAGAACAAAATTTATTTCATGGATTTTAATATTTTTCAAAGTACATAGTAATCATTAAGTAAGTTTATATACAGATATGCGAGGGAGTGATAAAATACATAAGATAATATAGTTATTTGCGTATTAAGGACCGATTCAAGTGAGTTTTTGGCACTCGAAAAAGATCAAATATCAGAATATAGTAGCTTAAATAATATAGTAAAGATCCAGAGTCCCACGCTGCATAAACTTTTACTTCATGGTTGTGCAATAGCGCGACAGTTTCCGCTTCCTATGCTCTTTTAGTCTGACGACGTCAACGAGTCATGGCACCGATTATATAGAAAAAACATGACCTTTCATGCGCGACAAATATCAATGGTAGCGAGAATAACTGATATTTTTAACAGAGCGATGTACACAAGTGATCCTCTAATATCATTGATATTAATCAATGACAGAATAAAAGCAACGAAACAAGAAAATATTCGCTTGGATATAAACAGATTCTTAGCAAACAGGTAAGAATAATGTACGAATGTGATATCTGTATTAAAAGTATAATATGTCATACATGTGTCTTAAAAATATTTCAGTGAAACTTCCCCCCAAAAAATACAGATGAAAGCATTAGTTCAGATTATGAATGTGACTAAAACATAATTATAAAATTAAACGCATTCTTGACATATTACATTATATTTGTACATTTGTTTTGATATTCTGTATGATTATACTTGCTGAAAACTTCACTAACCTTAAGCACTAATCCATAAATATTTTGTAATAATAAGTACATAAAGTTTGTGTAAAGACTGTGATAGTACAAGATTTCCTGGAATTATAGCAACAATACCTATGACAAGGTTTTATTCTTATTCAACGAGGTGAAAATGCCATTATAAACTATTATACTCTCTTTTTAGTCTTTTTTATTATTTTTAGGTAATAACCTACAAAGTCTAAAGATGAATTTTCTTCTTATTTTTATAGTTTTTGTCTGGTACCTAACGTACAATAGCACTTCACATCACGTACCTCATAAGTAGGTCGTGCTCAGAAAAAAATATATGGATCTGCTGATGCTTTCCTCTTCACTCAATGGTCATAATCTATATCAGCATGTTTAGAAACGATTTTTTCATTGAATCAGCTAATACAAAATACTTAAGACTAGCCTCTGATTCGCAATCACCGATCCACAAAACAATAGTAGTACAGTTTACAATGGATTTGGAAGAAAAAAAAAAAAAATTCTGTTTACCATCTTTCATCAGCGATTTTGAATTTGTTTCAAATAACTTTAGTGAAATTTTTTTTTTGTCTGCCATCTTGGATCGATCACTTTGAATTTCTCAAAAATAATCATCTTATCATATTCAGCGACCCAAAAAACTAAAAGTATACTGAATTTCAAGATAATCGTGCTTGTACTTTATTTTTTAGAGCTGTATCTGTTTTTTTACAAGATTATTTTTCATGTTTATGCCAAAGTAATAATTGTTTACAACAATAAAGTATTCTCAGTATAGGTTTTTCTTGATGCGCAATCATCATATCAATAAAATAAAACAAAAATTGAGTGGATATCTGCTTTCTGTCGCGAGATTTACGATTTTGGAAAATAAAAGCAAAATCTCCCACTGTGCGACGGTGGGAGGACAAGGGGCAGACGACGGAGCTAACACTGAAATCGAGAACATTAGAGACGACGGAAATATTTTTGATAAGAGCAACGGCAATGATCATGTCAGCAGAAGACACAGCGGAGACGACAACAGCAGGCAATCAGACAAGTTAGTCTAAAGCAATAAAAGAAAGGATCTGCCATAAGTAAAAAGGAATAGCTTGGTCACTTTAAAAATCTAAAGCCTAAAGTCTCCCTAAAACATGATTGAATAAATTTTTGATATATAACGTAATCGACCCCGCTAATTACGAGTAAAATAATTAAAAAGCTGTAACTGTTGAACGTTTTGCAAAGATAACGGTTTTTATGAATTTTTTTTTTTAATTCAAAAAAAGTGGTCAAAAAAATTAAACAAGGTTGAAGATTGAAAATCCCATGCTATTTAAATGGGAAATCAAATTGGGTCCAGGGGCACGTGTTAAATCCAAAATTTTTGGGTTTTTATGGTATGGATTATCATTTTAGGATACAACGAAGAGATTCCAGGAGGTATATGATCAAAAAGTCAAAATCGGTAAATAACGGACACCATGATATATATGTATATGATGTATGCAGCCCGTGCATGTTAACAAATTTACGGAAGTAAAATTCTTGCTCTCTCTCTCTCTCTCTCTCTCTTAACTGCTCCTTCTGCTTCTGGAAGCTGGCAGCAGCATGGTAGGAAGGGCAGCTGAGCTAGCCGTCTCCCGCACCGCTCCTCTCCTCCTTTGCCATCTTATTTGCAAACCATATCAACGTTATCTTGACCGGTTTACTCGAAATTTTGCGCTGATCAACATGGAACTGAAAATGCTATCTTATGCATTTTTTCTCGCTCTTTCGATTGGTGCAAGCCGTTTTACTCTTAAAATTTTTCAAAAAATTGTCATCTTTGCAAAAAGATCAACGGTTACAGCTTTTTTATAATTTTTCCCGTAATCAGCGGGGTCAATTATGTTATACATCAAAAATTTAGCCGACCATTTTTCTGGTATACGTTGCGATAAGGTACTACGTATGTTAAAGATAAGTAGGTATAACAAAGCAGCAGGGGAGGGCAGGATACCCACTGAATTTTATAAAGGACTTACGTCATTCTGGGCAGGCAAGTTAGCAGGGATCTTGAACGAAGTGTTCGATGAAGCATGGCTTGTATCGGGATATGAAGTGGCGCGAATATACCAAATTTATGAAGCAGGAAGAGAAAGCGATGTTAAAAACTACAGAGGGGTATTGACGTAGGTTCTAAACAATGATTACAAATATATTAACAGACTAAGGAAACGGCTAGAAGCAGTGAAAAAGTTCCAAGAAAGTCAGACAGGCTTTAGAGATAATAGAAGTACTAGGAACCACATATTCACACTCAACATTAAAATAAATAATAAGTTAAACAACGAAAGGGGTAGAATTTACGTTTGCTTTATACATTTTAAAACAGCATTCGATAGGGTAAGTGAGAACATTTTGTTGGAAAATATGAATGGGGCAGGTGGTAAAGCGAAGTTAGTAAGAATAGTAAAAAAATATATTGAAATACAGAGAATGAAATTATAACGGAAGAGGTAATTACAGAAATATTTAAAACATAGAGCGGAGTCAGACAGCACACTAAGCTTCAGCTTATTTAGTATCAATTTTCAGCTTATTAAGTATCAATTTAGAAGACCTGGAAAAAGAATGAGTAAGGAGAATCGAGGGAGATACACTTATGGGAGGGACAAATATTTATAATCTAAAGTTTGCTGATGATATAGCAGCCATGTTGGATACAAGAGAAGGGCTACAAAGTATTTTAAACAAATTAGAGGTATACTCTGATATAAAAAAACTAGAGATCAACACGAAAAAAACAAAGACCATGGTTTTCAGAAATGGAGGCGGATTTGCAGAGGGAGAGACACGGTACTTTAAAATGAGAGACTTTGAGTAACAAGGGAATACAAATTCCTAGAATTATGATTTACAAATAAGAATACACTTAGTTAAAAGAGATTAAAAACAACAAATCAGGTTAAAAAAGCAATGAATATTGTATGAGGAATTGGAAAGGGCGACAACATAGGGAGTTCAAGTAAAAGAATATAATTATTGGATACTATAGTTAAAGCTGGGTGCCTCTATGGGTTGAAATATGGGGATGGGAAAATTAGGAAGAACTAAAAAAAGTACAGGTAAGATTTGTCAAGATGGCTTTAGGTATCAGTAGAAACACACCGGCATATATATGAAGGATAGAGGCTAACAGAACTAGTTTGAAGATAGAAACAATGAGAAGGGCGGGAAAGTACAAAATTAATATAGTAAAAATAGGAAAAGAGAGATGGCCAAAAATCTGTTTAAAAGAGGAACTAAGACGCGCAGAACATAAAAAACAAATATGTGGTTTAAAACAGTAACAGAGTCATTTGAAGTAGTAGGGGATCGAGAAGGAATCACACGTGCGTTCGATAGTGACGGAATCAACAAACTACAAAGAGCGCTAGAAATATGTTAGAAATATAAGAAGAGCAAGAATTACAATCAAACCAAGCAAAAATCAAAAAATCAAGTAACGGTAATTTTTTCAAACAAATGACCATAAAACTAGGAATTGAAAGATACTGGGAGTATAGGCAGCAGAAAGAGGAAATAAAAGAGCAATGGGCAAGATTGGGATGCATGAATGCGGGAAGGCTGAGCAACAAGGAATACAGCGTCTCTTTTTTGAATAGCTCGCTCGCGGGTGAGTGGTGACAAAACAATAAAATAAATACCGCGGAATAACACAAATCAAGAATAAGCACACAGCTATTAAGATAAACTATATGTTGGAGGGTGGGTTTACGGCCAAGCACAAAAGAATAAAGCATTTGCGTCACCTCAATTATACCGGTTCATGGTGATCTTAATTCATAATTCGTCTGTCAGAGTTTTAACTCATCACAGACATAGGACTGAAATCTTTAGTAAAAGATCTCTTAATTAAGTTTTGCATGTTACTAAAAACAAAAACTCTCTCTCGTACTTACATGCTGAATTACTATGATAATTCATCTACTCGTCCGTTCAATGATAATCGAAATAATAATTGCATAGAATAAAAAAAATATTTAAACAGACCTGCGTGTTATCTGAAAAGAGTAGGGTTCTTTCTGAATAAGCGCTTGGAGATTCTTTTAGAGTAAACATAAATTGTTTTTTATTTTGAGATTTTTCATAAATCTAGTACAAAACTTTGATATGCGTATGCGAACATTATTATTTGTTTATTTAACTAGCCAAATTAAATATTCTCAACTTTTATTCTAATTAAAAAGAAATTTCGTATAATCCCCCTTATTTAACAATAATAAACAAGATATAATCTAAAAGAAAATATACATTTGCTGATCAAGATTTTCTTGGCGACAGAACAAGTACTCTTCGATGTCTTTAGTTCTCGAGTTTACCGATCGACGGATATTTGTGTACCCTTCCAATTTATCTAGGATTCTCGATTTTACAGACTGACAGCATTTGCGTGGTAAACATGTATTCTTTAGTGTTTCATCTCCATACGAACTCCCTTTTAGAAGAGGTCGCGTTTTAGGTTCTCTATGATGTCCGGGAACATCCGGAAATCTCCTAGAGTGCCTTCGTCTAAGACACGTTATCTCTGTACCGCCAGAGGATCAAGAATACCTGGGGGCACCGAAACCGAATTTCCCAGGCAGTAACAGTTAACTTGTATGCTCACGTACTCTTAAAAAGCCGCTTGGCACACCCTTGTCTCAGATTGTCTCGTCTATATCGGCCGGAATTCTTCCTCTTCCTCTTCCTTGGACTGGACTCGCCCCGCAGTGGTATCGCTCTACGTTGCACTGGATGGACTCTGTGAGGATCCCAGGTGCAAAGTCGCACAGAGAATAAAATCTGGGAGGGCGCGTTTGCTCGTCAAAACGAACGGTGGCTCAATATCTCTGCGATGAGCGGGTGTGAGCTCCTGAGGAAAGACTGACTCGTTCGGTGCTGCGGCCTGCCTTTATACCCGCGCTCCGCACTATACATGGTATTTGATGGATTGCTTCTCTCTTCTGCCTCCGCGCTCTAGTAGTTGCGTTGCGTAAGTTATGCAGACGAGTGGTATTTCTATTCTAATTTAAATAGTTGACTTAATTCAATATAATAGAAAATATAAGATGCAATATGCAACGCTGCAGGAATTCGAAAACAAAAGATGTAGGGCATGCAAGAAAGAGCCAGAAAAAGTTAAGCATATATTTATGCACAGTTTACGGAAAAAATTAGCAAGGTATGTTTCAAAGAGGTGGAAAGACTGGAACTTTAGGGTACAAGCGAAGGAATTAGAAGTCAAATAATAGGACTACTGGAAGGGAATCTAATCACTGGTCTCTGTAAATTTAGCAGAGAACTTGCAAAAATTAAACAGATAAAGAAATGAGACTTCAAAAGAGTATGATTTTGTGAGGAAAAAGAGGTACAGTTCTGAAAATATGAAATTTAAAAGCGAGCGAAAATATTCATTATAAAGTAAAGCGATCTGGGTAAACATAAAATGCATAAAGCAAGATAAAATGTTTCGTAATATAACAGAATGAAAGTGCGTAAAATCGGTACACTAAAAGCGAGAACAGTTGATGTGACAGAAGAATGATAAGAGAAGGGAAGAAGAAGAATAGTCAAAAGAATTCTTGAGTAGAGAATACTTAAACAGCGTCCATCAAAAGTATTAACTGCAAATGAGCACGGGATTGTCGTGCACGGAAACAAATGTCAAGACTTATAGGTCGGAATTAAAAAAAATTTTGATATTTTCTGCTGATTTCTTTTGCTTTTCTTCCAAAATGTCTTTTTTTTCATTAAGTGTTAGCCAAACTTTGAGAAGCGTGTTGACTAATCAGCAATGATGTCATAAGTGACATAGCAATACTTTAATATCTATAGACAGCACTTCATCATATTTGATGGTTAAACCGCCTTCTAAAGAAATGAGTAGCCTGCTCTGATATAATAGTACGAATGAATAAACAGAAAATGCTAAACGTATAAATCCAGTGCATGTAGCCTAGCTGATGTAAAAAAATAGGGTGTATTTTACTGTTTTACTGAGCTTTGATGGAGTAACATTCAAAGTAAATATTTATATTTCTATACGCATGATCTCAATCTAATTTTACCTTTGTAGGTACTGGGTCTGCAATCATAGAAACATCATAAACGATTCACAAACTTTTCTATTAGCCAATATTTTTAGTTTTTGAAAGCTTATTTTATGGGTTATAGTGACCAAATTATGCAGGACTCCTTTACTCCTACACTTGTGGTAAAAATTCAAGTATAATTTTCCTGATTTCTGTTGTACTATCTATTACAATGTATCAAGGAGATTTCAAATACAAAAGCAAGTACGAGGATCAAATGTTAAATTATTCGTAAAGTATAAACATCATTAAAAATTTCTGAGTCATAAACTGATCAGTCGATAAATATACAGTGGTACACTTAAGATAAAAACTTTGATGAATACATTCTATTCATATTATCCTTCTACGTATTTGGTATTTTTTTGTTGTGGACAATAAGTCATCAGTAGCGATAAAATGACACTAGTCATAATCTAAATAGAATACGATGATCAGTACATGATGTATTTACTTAAAGCACGTATAACCCTGTAGGAAGAATAGATAATAACTAACTGTATTCTAAAAAAGGTTATAAAATCCGTATCTTATAAGAGAAAAGGTGCACCTAAGAAATTTAAAACTTCGCTTGCTTACAATAGATGTCCTTAAAAATACTTTAAAAAATATACAGAAGATTAACTTACGTGGTATGTATAATAACATTATAATGATGAGAAAATAGAAATAGCTGAAGGTAAAATTCCACGTATTTGGAAGTATGTAGCTCCATACTCTAAAATTACTCCTTGCGTACTCGGTTGCAGCATAAAGACACAAGAGCTCTCCCGTTACGCCAATTGGATATAATACAATAAATGTTGAATACCTAAAAAGACGTATAAGTTTTATTTTTTAGGTCAAATTTTTTGAGTCTTTCTTAAACATGAAATTAATTTAGAGCTGTCAGAAAATTCCTAAAATCTGTGGAAAAATAAAAAAATATATGAACTATATGATAAAAAGATGTTAAAGATGTAAAAAACATCATAATGGGTAACAGAAATATAATTTAATCTTCAGATAAATATATTTTCGTGTAATATGTACACGTTGGTGTGTATGTATATAAATATACATATGTATATATATCTACATACTAGTAGGATCTCGCCCCCTGCGAGCTCCGTATTTGAATATTTTTATTCTTATGTCTGAATAATTAATGAAAAAGTTTATTTATTAATACACATGACTGGTTCCGCGCTAACTTGCCCAGATCATGTATTGCGGTGGTACTCGAATTCCAAAACGAAATTGAATGTTACAAGGCACCATATCTACGTAAAATTTTGTATTCTAACTGATGGAAAACTCAAAACAGGCATTAGACTCAGTTTTCATCAAAATATTGAGGGACAAAGGGTCGAAATGTCTTTCCGTCCCTCTGTCACAAACTCGATTTTGCAACTTTCGACCCTTAGTGTACTTATGTACACGTCGCGGGCCCCAACTAAAGATGTGCGTCAGAAACTTTGATGTTTACTCTACAAGTTGATACCGATATCGAAGCCACACTCAATCATTAAGTTGTCCAACGAAGTGCATAAATTTTGAAACGAGTTTTCGTCTCAATAAATTGACCACTACGTCATTGGCTCAGGAAAAAGAGAGAAAAGATTTTCGATCCCACCAAACGATGGATTCTCGTACAGTACACCAGAAGTAAACAAACGCAAGTGACAAAGTCCGTATTCACTCGACTCTCAGTCGGCAGTGAACGTTTGTAACCTCAACTTACGCGATTACTCAAAGTTTCGGTCTTTTATGTCCCTCTTCGTTCCGCAACGAGTGCAGTCTTTGAAGGTACGGGTTGTGCATTTTGTGTAAGCATTTGTTGGTACTAAAAGTAATACGCGCGGGAAAGAAATCAAAACTGTACCTACGAGCTGCACGACATGTTTAAAGCCGAAATGTCCTCGCCGTCCCCTGTCCCGTCCGTCCCCCTTCCGTCCCCCAAATTCTCAACTTGTCTCTTATTTCGTTTCTGTGCATCAGATCTTCACCAAATTTTATTTCCAGCTCTGTTGGGATAAAATATTAGACACATGTCTCGGCGACTGATGGAATTGGCCTTTTTTCACGAAATACATCGGTAAACGGTAGATCTACTTTCAACGCTAGTAGCAAAGTACTACACTATTTTAGGTGGTCTCAACAGACGAATTATTCCGATTACACACGAACCCTCTCACCAATGCCCTCCAAAATCGTCGAACATTGCCGAAAACAAGCGATTGCAGCCAAAGCCGCTCCTTTACAACCCCTTACAATTTTTTATTTTTTCCGCTCGACCTATTTGGGAAATAGAAAGACGCAGAACAATAAAACGTTAGAAGTACGAGTTATGAAACAGATAACGGAAAACCCGTACGCTCTAGCTCAATGCGAAATAAAAATTTACTACAACTCACGTACCTACAACCAAATAACCAAATAGACTCGCCCGTTTATACTATTTATTGATGGATTATTTATTTACTAATTAAAAGTATAAACAGAGTATTTTATTGGGTTTCGGGATAAAGTACATAGGATAATAACATCCCATGACAGGAATGGGACAGAGCAACCGATTTATGCACATGGTGCTAAAAAAACGGTGTTTTCAAACCATGATTGTGCTGTAAAGTAGCAAACTATGTGTGAGCAGTGATAAGCTAAGATCTCTCAAAAGAAAGGCATGTTTTTGTTATATAAAATATGATTTGCCATATATTTCTACTACTCCAGACAAGGTTGACTGGATAGCACATGCTTTTGGCAACGTCAAAAAATAATCAGATTTTCGGGAAAGTGAGCTCTATATTTGTCAAAAAGAAAACATTCGTTTTGATACAATGTTCTACTACTGCGTCAAAAATAACTTACTTTGCTTTCCTAAAGGGAGAAAATAAAAAACGTCACCGTCAATGATACCGCTGATGAAACAGATACTAAAAGACCCGTGAAATTCAACTCAATACGGAATGCAAATAAAATAAAACCCAATCACCTCAAACCAAACAACTAAATAGAATTCCCCACTTAAATTGTTCATTAATAAATAATTTATTAATAATTTAAAATGTCAGTGGAGTAGTCTTCTGGGTTTCAGGATAACCTACATAGTATAATCACACCTTATTACCCGAATCGGACACATCAGCCGACTTATGAAAATAGTGAAAAGAAAACCAGGCTGTTGTGTAAACAATGATTCGTTGTAGTCAAGAAAACCAAAACTAAAACGTAATTGGCTAAGGCGTCCCAATCAGGAACTATGTTATTTTCATACAAAATATGATTAGCGTTATTTTTTTGTAAATTATACTTACTGAATAGGTGTATAATACTTTTGACCATGATTTGAACAGAAAAAATTCGCTAGATAGCACATGATTTTGACAACGGAAAAACCAATTAGATTTTAGGGCAAGTAAGCTCCATATTTGCCTAACAGAAAACATGTATTTTATTATAATGTTATGTGCTACATCTAAAAGTAACAAACTTTGTTCTACGGTAGCAGAAAATAAAGAACGTAACAAACAGTGATACCGCTAATAGAACAGATAATAGATAGAATAATAGTACACTTTAGCGCAATATTCAATTCAAATAAATTAGAACTCACTCACCTTAAACTAAATCATCAAATTAACTCGGACAATTACAATATTTATTACTAAAAAATTTATTTACTAATTCAAATTCATTGCAAAGAAAAGAAAAAATATGAATCTCTGACAACTTCAACCGAATAACTCAATATTTTTCAACCTAATAACCAAAGGGAAAACGAATAATTATAGTCAAAACTATGTGTTGTTTTTAATAGTTAAATTATTGAAAGAGTAGGGTCGCTGTAATTATTTCATGAGTAATTATAGAATTGTGTGTTTGTAGTATAGAAGAAACTGCCATTTATGTATAAAGAATTGTTTTAAAAAACTTGGGCACCAATGTTTGAAGTTATACTTCTTCGGCATACAATATATGTGTATGCGGCAGATTCCGCCCCTAGATACGTCAATGTGGCTGATTCCGCAGTAATGTGTTCGGCGATGATTCCAGCTCTTATGCGCGTTTTCGGATGAATTGTACAAATCTAAAATCGAGATTTATTTCTACCTTTCGTAAACAGATATT
Organism: Copidosoma aretas; assembly: GCA_030522625.1. Classification (NCBI taxonomy): domain Eukaryota; kingdom Metazoa; phylum Arthropoda; class Insecta; order Hymenoptera; family Encyrtidae; genus Copidosoma; species Copidosoma aretas. The sequence goes on from JAPYYV010002460.1 coordinate 17,541, forward strand.
TTAAGAGCGCCTTAGCGGCAGGAGTTTTGACGTCAAAGTTAGATAATTTAGTGAGTCGAAACCCGCTGATTCAGACGATGTCCTTATTTACCTCTCCAAACCTGAAAAATTAGGAGATATTTGCTATCAAAGTTTGCAAATTATGAACAAATTATCATAAAGCAACCTAAAAACGTCTTCTATTTTTAATCATAATTAATAAATTAACCATTAAAAAAGTTACTGTAGTATAGTAAAAATCCTCAGCTTTTAGATGGTACTTGGCCAAATATAGGTAACCCTGGAAAAATTCCAAATATTTCGTAGAGAATTGATCGATTCGTAGTATTAGCAAGGTAGTGGCAGAAACTAATCTTTTTTTTGTTTCGACGGAAGACGCACGCTTATCATTATATTAAAATTATACTAAGAAATTGGATTTAATTAAGTCCTTGTAATCGTGTACTTATATAGATAACTTACAGTTAGTTTTTTATTATATAAATCTTTCTTCATTTATTCCAACAAAAACCAATTTTAGCAATAATACGCATTGTACCTGGCAGCAGTCAATGTTCGTTTATCATACAGACTCATCTTGCGTGAAATTATGATAAAAAACATCTAGTTGTACTGCTTAATCCTAAATCGGGCAGAATGACATGTGTATAAATCAAACTTAACATAAAAATCATCTTATTAATCGATAAAAAATTTTTGGAAGAATGAGGCGCAATGTAGATCAAATATATCATTATTAGAAAATCGTATTTATAAACAAATTATAAAAAAAGATTATATTTGTAAAAATTTGTGAAAAAAAATTGTTTCAAACATGTACAAATTGGGTAAAGAATTATTTAGTTCAAGATTAACAAATTAATAAAATAAAAAAAAATATTTGTATACAAATAATAATTGATGTTTAGAAAAGCTGCAACAAATATCTATTTTTTTAAAGTTATGGATAACTTATTAAATTAATTGGTAGATAGTATACTAATATATGATAATAAATATTTAAAAAAATTTATACAAAAACAGTAAACAAATATTTAAATTAAAAGTAGGTTACAAACCGCAGTATAGAAGGAAGTTGTAAGTAGCTAATTCAAGGAGATTGCTCTTGCCTAATTCGACGCGGTACACGGCTCGTATACACAAGGTCGGAAGTTCAAGTCCGGTCGGAAAGAGTTTTGTTTGAAAATAAAAAATTTACTTTCATTTAAAATTTTTGAAGGGGAAAAAATTCGAAATAATTGATTTATCAACGTTTATAATAGACTAAACAAATTGGGCATTGAGGGAGTCATTTATATACATTATAAATATTTTTTACATATCGTGTAAATTATTTAGTTTTTCAGATATTTTACTTTTGCTAAGTATCAAATAGAAAATTCTGTAGAACTGTAAAGGAAAAGCGAGATATAAATAAATCCTGTAAGCACCCACGTGTGCGTTTTAATTTTCCTATTTAGCTAAAACACAATTTCAATGGAAAAGAGCTGTATTTAAAAATGAATTTTTTTTTTGGACCTTGGAAGCAAAAGGGCATACCGTGATTGTTAATATTTCGATTGTTAATATTCCGCAGGGAAAGTTCCGCTTACTGATCAACTTTTTACACGGTAAGGGGAAATGTTGTATTATAATTTGTCCTAGCAACAATGCAAAGAGCTGTAAGCATTTGCAAAATTACTCCTCGGAAAATATAGCGCTTCAACAATAATATGCTTCTATTTAAGGTTTAAATTTTGATACACAAATTTACATTCATTTTGTTTAAAAATAATATCATCAATTTGAGTACATTATTACATCGACCCTATAGCTGTAGCAGTATCTTTAAATGATTCATGACAAATACCAATATATGTTTTCAAATCTTCAAATGATGTCACTTATTTCACCTTATTGAATATCAGTTTTAAAGAAAAGCGTTCATTATCATTCAGAGAAACAATATTTAGACTTCTAATAGCATTGTTTTTCACTTTATTATTTCTCTTTTTTAAAATTTTCCATTTTTCATAAAACATATAGTTTTCTGGAATATCTACGTACTCAAATAATTATGCAAAATTATTTGCCTCATTCAATTTAAACTCAGCTGTATGAGTAGTTTTCGTACGAGATTAAAAAGGCTTTAATTTGCGAGCTGAAAAGTATATGGCACGAGCCGTAGGTGAGAGACGTAACAAGATTCGTAAAAAAGTCTTACGATCAAGTTAAAAAGGCTATTTTTCGTACCAAGGGAGTACCAGGGTTCCAAAAAGGCCCAAAGTAGAAAATATGCTTTTTCCTATTTTTCAAAGAACTTTTAATTACAAGTCGTATATTATCAACTTTTACTCACGTAATTATATGTACGGAAGTGTACAGCATCTTTGTTAGCAAATAAAAAACATAGACGAGCTTGATAGTAATATCTATATTTTTCTACAACCTTTCGTTTGGATTTCCCGAACCGCATCAGGCAGGCTAAAATATACAAAAACACACAAGCAACATTTTAACGCAATCATCAAGATAAATGAACAATATTAAATGTAGATGCGACTGTCAATAAATAAAATATTACCTGTTGGAAAAAATCTTAAAAACTAAAACAGACGATGAGGGACAGTACAGTTAGCATCGTCAGTCAAATCGCCTCTAAACTTTACATAAACGATAGCGAAAATTGTAGGTATTATAAACAGAAAAGAGATAACAATTATGTATGTGTACATGTACAACTCTAAGCGTATTGGAAGTAAAAGGAAGAAATTCAACAGATACAACAAAGGATTTTGAATTACAGGTTTACAGGAGGTTACAGGTTACAGGAGGTGAACTACAATGCTGTTTTTGAAAGAAAGTGTTAAAATGTATTATTTGAGTTTCTATATAAAAGGTTTTTACACTTTGCTAAAATACTAAATGTCCTTCATTTTATTAATATAATTATCAGTCATATTAATATGTAATATTTCAGAATAGATACGTTTTTTCCATTCAGTTTTTCCATCTAATATTTTCACATTCTCCCAGTCAAACTAATGGTTATTTCAACAATGTGCTTAGAAACAACAGAATCAGAATTTTCACTCCGTTGATGTTCATCAATTCTATTTTAAGCTTGTCATTTTGTTTTGCCAACATATTTTGCTGGGCAGTTCTCACAGGACAATTCATAGACCACTCCAGTGAATCCTTACCCAATGTAATAATGTTAGTAAGGTTTTTTTTATTTTTGGTACAATTTCATAATTATATAGGCAAAACAATTAAAGTTTGGAGTAAAATTTTAAATTAATAAAACGAACACCTCATACACTATGATGCTAATTGCTATTTGGAGAATCATTTACGTCGTGATCGGTATTATTAATAAGTTTCAAATATCGGAATTTGATAAGATTTTTAAAAAGTTCTTTTGGGTAAGAATCCTTAAGGAGCAAGCACTTTACAGTTATAAGAGTATCACTGTAATGCTAGCGATGAGACAAGAAAATAGACCTATCAACTAAATTGAAAACAATATCCTTTTTTAACGATATTGGGTGGTAAAAAATTTAATGCAATAGACGACCGGAGCCAGAAGATTTAAAAAACCAATTAGTACAAATTAAATTATTGTTTTTTGTAAGTTTGATACCTAAAAAATGTATGCTATTATTTGTAGACAGTTCAAATCTAATTTTAAATGATTGTTGTAGTTACTTAATCTTAATATAACTGTCTCTGTATAGGATGATTTCATATAGTATCATCTACATATCTATAATAGAAAAGGGGGGGTAATATCAAATTTTTTCCTTTAAGTCTTAAGCAGTCGCACTCAACAACATCTATTGCAATATCCGCGAAAAAAGAAGATACAGGCACGGCGTATTTAAGTACTAAATGTTTGTAGACAATAATTATTATTGAATGAAAAACATGTGTTATTGAAGAAAAAACGAACATGCTCTCTTATCTCATCAAAAGGGGTAGGGCACTTTTGTAAACCTTCCACACGTCCATCGAAACTATTCAGAACAAGAGAACACAAACCCAAGTAATGATGTGATATCTAGAGAAACAAGAGTGTAGTCATCAGCAAGATATAAATTGATGATAAACTTTTAAAATATATACTGTTATTTATGTGTAACTTTGGTTTGGGGATATGATTTTTTAATCATTAATTAACTATTTCGTATAAACAATGAATTGGACTATTAATGGTAGAAATTGTAGGACGTACAGGTATGTTTTCTTTATGGATTCTTAGAAGGCCATAGCATTTAGGATGTATCGTATTTGTCGGAGTTGAGTCGTTTTTGTAAATTTTTTTGTAAAATAACTGTTATCATTGAGTCTATTTAAAATTTTTTTTAACACCTGAACCTTACCTATTTATTGAATGAGATTTTTTGTGTTAGTAGGTGTTATCATCAAGCAGCAATACATTTATTTTTGAGATGTATGAATGCTAGTTTATGATTTAAGTCTTGTTGTTCTTGTCCAAATTAGTAATAGGTAAATGCGGATTCTTTTTCACAAAAGTATTACATTTTTTTTTTTTATCCAGAATTTTGTCCTCGTAAGTGTTAAAAGTTTAACCGTGGGAGGCAAAATTTTTAATGATATCTGTTGGCTTTAAACGAACTTGATTTTCGATGAATATTTATTAATGTCAAAAAATGTAGATTGTGTTCTAAATTTTTAATTAAGTCAACGGTAGTTGTTGACGATAGGATGAGGAGGCACAAGGACAATAAAAAGAATAAATTTATATATAAAATGAACAATATATTGTAAGAAATAATTCGCCCAGATACAG
>JAPYYV010002461.1:0-20711 GCA_030522625.1 Copidosoma aretas
GCTTGTGATTGGCGGACTGGAGAGAGAACGACAACGTCCGCAATCCCCTCCCTTTCCGCAGTCCCGCCTCTCCCTCAGGCGCTATCTCTCGCACCTTGTTTTGCGCCGCCAGCACTGTTTGTTTACATGCAAGAACTTTTGACTATTTTCTACTTCAGAGGGCGCAACGTCTGCGTTGGCTCGGAGCGAATACAGGTTCCGTATGAGAAAATACTATGGTGATCAAACATGTGTATGGAATATTCTAACGGACGAAATCCGTAGCTTGTCCCTCTACTCATCACAACAAAGGCAATTACAACTGATCGTAGATAATTTTAACAGACGCCGGACAATTTTTTGCATTAACGAGAATGATGAAAATATCATACTACCAGAAAATGATAATAGAAGTAGTACATCTTTCCAGGTGGTACACGACTTTAAACAAGGAATACAATACAATAATGTTAACACAACACAGACACACGAACAAAGAAACGGGTTTACACTTAATACAGATTTAGTTAGACGTAATTCAGCTTTTAACGTACATTCCATGAAAAATACTACGCAAGTACATGTTTAAAGATTACCAATGAATCACATAGAGAACACCTCTTTAAGTTGCTTGCATAATGTTGATACTACTAGACTAAATTCACTACAACACACACTACAGGGTACGGCCGCGAACACGTTTTCAATTTCGATTTGTATTTTTCGAGGTTATATAAGAAAAAATCGTAAAAATAATTAATGCTATTCGAAAGCTGAGGTCAAGACGCTTCAGAATACATATTGCTGTTATTTTATTATTTATTTTTCGATGCCGAAACAACGCAGTCAACATGTTGTGTTTGGCACTCTAGCGGGTTGCTTGCGGTGGCGCTGCGGCAGTTAAGGCGAATCTCCCCATATCTTTAATCGATCTTAGTAAAGCCTATCATCAAATATGTACGAACACCCTACGGTCTCACTCAGGCCCCGAGTACTTTTCAGGCTATCATGGACGAAATAATCAAACCGGAATGGGAACCCTATGTCTATACCTATATGGATGCCATAATCGTAGTTACTAAAATGTTTTCCGATCACATAAAATGGCTAAAGACTATTTTAGCAGCTCTTAACGACGCTAATCTAATGATCAATCGGGAGAAATCGGAGTTCGGGTGCGCAGAAGTGGTACAATCTTGGGTACAAAATTGATAAGTACGGCTTACGTGAAGACTCACATAAAATTCAGCCAATTGTGGAATACCCAGCCCCGACTAACATAAAACACCTCAAACGATTTATCGGTATGCTTGGCTGGTACTCCCACCTATTACTTCTCGAGGCCATTTGTGTTACAATCTGACGCCAGCAACTACGCCATTGCAGGGGTGCTCACTCAGGCGTTCGACGGTGAAGAACATCCCATTTACTATGTGAGTACAACTTTAAGTAAAGCTGAGTGGAATAACACAGTCACTAAGAAGGAGTGCCTGGCAGTAATATGATCGGTCAAAAGACTCAGAGGATATCTCCAAAGGGAGAGTTTTACTGTTATTATTGACTACAGTAGTCTTTTGTGCCTTAACAAATTAAAAGATCCGGTAGGGTGATTAGCTCGCTGGAATACAGCACCCCAGGCGTACCAGATAACTTTTATACACCGGAAGAGAAAACTACATTATGTTTCGAACGCCTTGTCGCGTGCCTATGAGGACCAATTAGCAGCCATCGAGAGTACCTATAGTACCATCCGTACTACCGATGCCTGGTACAAAAGACGAATAAAAGCAATGAGACGATCACCGTATAAATTCCCAAATTGGAGAGTGTCCCAAAGTAAATTACTGTACTATTAACCAAACCAACTAACAGACCCAATTATTTCGGACTTGGATGCTTGGAAAACCGTCCTACCCATCGAATTAAGGCAACGAGCATTAAAGGAAACACACGACGAGCCGCAGTCGGTACATCTTGGTTTAGACAAGACCTAATCACTTTTGGCTACGTATTACTACTGGCCTGGATATTGCGAAGATGTCGCATCATACGTCAAGTCATGCCAAGAGTGTCAAAAGCATAAGGTATTGCAACAAGCCCCTGATGGGATGATGGGAGAGTGCAATATTGAAGTGCCCTGGACCGTCGTGGGCGCCGATAAAGTAGGACCCAAACCACCATCCAAGACTGGTTATAAGTATGTTATCGTTTTCCAAGAGTAATTTACCAAGTAGGTAGAGTGGCGTCAATTGCGTAAGGCGGGCGGTAAGAACGTAAAAAAAGCGTTCGAAGAATTAATCATTAATCGGTGGGGTAGGCCAAAATACATTCTGACCGACAATGGGACTGAGTTTGTGAACCGGAAATTCAAGACATGTGTAAGAGCTGTAACCTGGAATACACAACTATACCGCCATACCATGCACAAGCAAACCCTGCTGTTCGAGTAATAAGAACACTTAATCCGATGATTAATTCGTTCGTAGATTCCAACTATCAGCTGTGGGACGGACACCTACAGGAGTTTGCATTCGCAATAAACATCATGGAATATTCATCCACAAAATGTATCCCGGCATTTTTGAACTTCGGTAGAAATCCGTTACCAGCAAAACGTTTCGACGAACCACGCGATAGGGAGGCTAGGTTAGACTTCAGGGACACCAAAAACTGGGAGCACAGAGTAACGAGGCTGAGATTGATTAAAGACTTAGTCAAAAAATACTTGGATGAAGCTAGGGCCAGCCAATAAAAGTACTATAACAAAGGGCATAGGCCAGAGACGTTTCATCTACGGAATAAAGTCATGAAGAGGAATCGCGTTCTCTCGTCAGCAGCCCATAATTTTTGTGCTAAACTAGCCTCCAAGTTTATAGGCCCCTGTGAGGTAATTAAAGTGCTGTCGGAGGTGGTGATGGGGGTAAAGGATATGGGTTCCGGAAAAGTTACAAAAGCGTATACCTCGAACTTGAAAAAATATATACCCCCGATTATCAAGAATATTTCCCCTGCATAAGACCATGTACCTAGGGACAGGAGACAACCGAGTAGTGCCGCGAAGATGGACATGGCTGATTCTGCAGAGGCAAGATCCCCGAGTCCAGGCCTCTTACCGCGAGCCAGCAGGCGAGGCCGAGGCTGAACCCCATCCTTTTCGCTCTCGTCGAGGGTATACACCGTACGAGCCCATGATTCCGATCGCAAGTATGGAGGCAGTCATATTGCGACGAGAAGCTCGTCAACGAGCACAAAACAGTCGCCGGGAGATGTCCAACGCGACCAGTGGACCCATCGACTCCGGCCCCGCCGAAATGGCCACGACGCCAATATACCCGGAGGTGGAATGCTTCCCGCTCCTAAATGTGACCCACGAAGAGGCGGCAGAGGAAGAAGAGATAGTACCAACCGAGGAAGCGGTCGAACAACTAAATCCACCTGGACATCAGCCGGATATTCCGGCACTAATGTCGTTGAATGTAACTTGGCCTACTGACGTCCCTCTCCCGACCCCTGGCAGCACTAGGTTTCTTCCTCTAGCCACTGCAGAGGAGCCCTCAGCCCCACCAGAACCAGTCTGGGGTGAAAAGTGTTGGAAACGTGAAGAGCTTGGGTATCGGTACAGGGAATGTTGCCAGCAAAGAGCTTGGACATATTGCCATAAATGTATCACTCAAAACATCACCGTTGTGCAAGGCTTGCCTTGCCGGGGAGAGTGGATTAGAGTGACAAGAATACCTTATGGTCATCTCCCAGGAACACCCCTACAGATCTATGTTTTTTTTTGTCTCACAAATATAAAAGTTTTATCTATTCTCTTATTTCCCATGAGTAATCATTATTTTGTACACTTATGTTGAATCATGAACACGGATGAATAATTATTATTTTCTTCTTTTTCTCTATCTTTACTTTCTTTGGTTATACTTCCAGTAATGAGAATTAAAGTTTCTTATTATACAGCCTAAATTAATATAATACATTACAGGTAGAGGTTGAAACGATATTAAGTGATTGGTTTTTCTTTGAAATATGAAAAATAAGGTGCATCAGTTGTTTTTTTGTCAATTTTCTCTAAGTTATCTTTTTTCTTTTATACTAATGGTTGCTATACATGCGCTTGCACCTCGTACACCTGCCGTGTGCCGTTATTATTTTTTTTACCAGCTAAGGTATTGGCCGAGTTTGGGCACGGAGAGGTAAGTGGCTGGCATTATAATATATTGTAAGGCTCTGGAGTAGTGCAAGTGAGGCATGCATAATAAGATGTATGAAATAAATTTTCCTTTTAAGCAATCACCTCACTTGCACACACAAATGATTTTTTATACATATTTAAATATGTAACTTTTGTTTATCAAATAAAAGGGGGTATCTCGTACTCATTACGTTTTGATAGGTTAAATCCTTATAATGTAAACTGAGTTATAGAATAAGGCATCAAATATCGTTTATTGTTCATCCTAAATGGGAATGCCACTTATTAAATGGTTATATGAATAATCAAACTATCAAGATACATTTTTTTTTTCTTGTACCAAAATAAATTTTGTATTGTTTATGTACATCACCAGCCGGTAAGGTTCATTAGTTCGTCTACACTCAACTATACATAAACAGCAGCGTGACAGTGAAAATAATTATACAGAACAAGGCTAAATAGTGCCGACCAGTATATACAGAAGAGCTCTAGAAGACACTATACTATACAAACACTTATACCTCACACCCATAATACACCGACGTTCTCTAAACTCAGTAGCTCTCGGGTGTAGGACCTCCACGGTAAAGTAGGAATAGCGCTGGGTTCAAGCCCCATGGTGGACGTAGAATTTGCGAAGGGGGATTTGTGACACGGCGTTTTGACGTGTCACAGGACTCTGTGAAACGCACGGTCAGCAACAAGGGTCTCTTAGTTAGTTGTCCTTCTAGCACGGCTTGCTATGCAACCCATTTATAGTGACTGGCTTGTACATGTGCTTATACGCACTGTATGGCTCGGCTCGGCTTCCACACCTAGCCTCTCTCTCTCCCTCTCCTCTCGACTTTCCTACTGTATTATTGCTAAGTATCTACACGCGCCGGCACTATGCACCCATATGTCTGTTGATATATGTATAGATATGCGAAGCACTCAGTGGTAGATACAGAACACCACCACACAGGCCTGTGCGAACGATGACTCGCTCATGAAGTCACATACCGGCGATACTGAATAGTACAATACTGCGCGTTAGTAACAGAGAGGAGAGAGACCGACGATCGAGCCCGGCGCCAGGCCCGTGCAGATATGATGTGGTGCGTATCGTCAGACCCCTACCGTCGTGGCTGCCGTGTACATCTGTCCGCTGCCAGAGCACACACTGTACCATTGCTGTAAGACTACTTAGCTCTCCTTGTCCGAACTCCTGCCAGTACATCATCGTTGGGCCCGTGGCTTGTCTGCGCTCCAGGTGCTATGTCGTCATCTGCTTTGTGGCTCTATTGCGCCAAGTATCGCGGTAGGTGTTCATGGTGCAAGTGCGTTGTGTGCGTGTAGTGCGTCAACCACATAACCTAACGTAAAGTCAATCCGAGTCAAGTTAGCCTAGCAAAGTTTGCATTCATAGTATATAGCAAGCCGTGTACCTAGTGCGCGTCGCCCGCGTGTTGTGCTCGCGTAACTATATCTTGTGTATCTCCTAGTAAATGATCAAGTAAAACTTCTGTATACATTCAAGTTCGGATTTCACTGTATTTTTTAAGCAATAGTGGACGTGTACAAGTGAGTTAGCCGTAGCCAGTGATTCCTTGGCTTTGCATGCAACTTTGAGATTTCACATTACTGTGTTTTGCTACCATGGGCACGAAGTAAAAAAATCACGGCCGAAGGGCGGGGTTTTTATATGTTTGTGCCCAACATAGGAACGACGTTTTTCTTACCCAGGGCACAAAGTGCAATTTTGTTCCCATGGGCACACTTTGGGCCCGGAGGGCCGAAAAAACTTTTCTGCCCGTGGGCACAAAGTGATTTCAAGGGTCCAAAGGCTCTGCCGCACTTTGTGCCCATGGTAAGAAAATTACATAAAGCTATTTAATTATCTATAAAATAAATCTATTGATAAAGTAGAATTAAAATTTTTTTACTCCAAAAACAGCAGAAACCGTTTTTATAGCATTAAAAATTGTGACCTTGATGAGGTATAAGACGTCAAATCTTTTTGTGAACCAATATAAGGATATAAATAGAAATATTTTAAGCTCCTGATCATTAAAATCATTTGGGGGTTTCTGAGATATGACAATAAAAAAAAAATTGTAAATTTCCTTCAATGAAAAAAAATGTCATAACGTAAAAAAATATTTTTTTATTAAAAATGAAGGTGTTTTAATGCTCTATAAGATACAACTAATAAAGCAATCGATTTTAAATTTTTTACCCAAAATTAGCAAGAAATTGATTTTTGGGCATTAAAAATCGTTATAACAGCCTAAATAAGGTAACAAACTTTAATTTTTATGTAATTTATTCGAGGAAATAGAAACAAATAGTTTAAGCATTGAATATTCAAAATTACTTGAAAGGTTTCTAAGATATGAGTGATTTTCCACAAAAATCATAGTATTTATTTAATAACAACTAAACAAAATATTCCATCAAGATGATTCAAAATGAAAAATAGAGCTATTTTAAAGCTTTATCAGATGCTACTATTTAGATTACCGAAAACCTGTTTTTTGACCATAAAAATCATTTTTGAAACCTTAGTGAGGTATAAAACTTTAATTTTTTTCCGAACTGTCATAAAGATAAGAAAACAAAAATTTTAAGCCCAGAATCATTGAAATCTACCGTTGAGTTCATGAGATATGACTGATTACACACACACACACACACACACACACACACACACACACACACACACACACACACATATATATATATATATACATATATATATATATATACACCCACACACACACAGAAAGATTTTTTCTAAAAATGGTATTTTTTTACTTTAGGCACTGTATAAGACATTTGTAACGTATTTCTACAAAATTTTTCTTCTTACCGATATAAAGCTTTCTCTATGAAGAAAAAAAAGACGTATATTGTTGTAAAGAGCCCCCTTAAGTAATACATATGTAGCTTGGCCGGTGATAAAATTATTGTTAATTAAGTAATTGACAAGCTGATTATTCCAACATGCTGGAATTTTCGATTTAGCTAACTCAACTAAATGTATGAAATCAATAGCGCAAATATTATTACCATCAAAAACTTGTAAGTAACTTACCACGTTTTCAAATGTGCATCCAATGCATCGGTTGTTTCTTTATAAAGTAGGTATATGACATGAATAGTTAGACATTTAAAAAAAAATTCAGGTATTTTTTAGTGTTATAACTATTATCGACAGTATTTGTGACACATGGTCAACTGAATCATGTATAGCAAGTCATGGTCAACTGATACGTTAGTTGGATAAATGTTCCTTATAGACCAGACAACTAAGAGTTTTAGCTGCGTTTTTTTCTCATAGTATGAATAAATAATTGATATAATACGTTTTTACGCGCTGATTTAGCGAAAAATAGTTCAAAATTTATAAGATGACTAGAACATTGCACGAATGGAGTTTTCAAAAAAAAATTTCGAAATCCGCTTGGATCTTGTTAGCTGTAAAGCGTGGCAAAACAGTTTGCAACAATCGAAAGGGCGTGAAAAATGCGTAAGATAGCACTTTCGAATGTATTCTGATTGGCGCAAGATCTCGAGATGAGCAGCAACAAACAAATATGTGTAAAATTGATGTCCCGACCACGCCATCTGGCCGGTGCGTAAGCGCAGGAGGTACAAGAGAGGGATCGGGGTTGCAGAACAGCGCGATTTAGAGTAGATGTGAGAATTTTAGCTTTCCTCTCTGTCCTTTCCTGCACTTATGCAGCGGCTAGGCGGTGCACATTGGGGACGAACGCCTTTTTTGTGAATAAATAAAATTGCATTCGCTGTAGTAAACCAATTCAGATGAATCTTTTTGGAGCATCAAGGTGACTAATTACAGAATACCAGAAAATTAGTCCGGAGTAAAAAAAAGTATTGAAGGGGTTAAATCAACCCCTGAATAGATCCTTGTTGACTGACACGTACAATAATAATTCTAGTGTTGACAAATTAATCTCGATTTGCTCTTTAAAATAGTGTAACTATATGTAGAGATCGTGTTGTCTACTAGAAACAGAAAAAGATGTTTCGTCCCGAGAGCACGCCTGGACTCATCAGTAAGGCTGATGACGTGCTCTCTGCCTTAGACACCGAAGTAGTGTGGCATCGAATGAAAATAATCGCTCTTATATATTAACCGAAGCTGTTTTTTTCCGCTTGACGGGAACGCGACTTTGGAAGGCTTGGCCATCTGGCGAATGAGGCGGAAAGTATATTTCTTGAGCGCAGGCTATTTAAGAGCTGCCACATATATGCTTTTGAAGGCAAATTAAAAATGGCAAACCTAACGTAGTGGCCGAAAAATAATAAAAACTTGTAATAACTTTTAATTATTTAGTAACGATATTCTTTTAGGTTGCTGGATGAGAGTTTGATAGTACTATCAATATATTTAAAATAGCGCATTTGATAAAGCGGTGAAAATAGTAATACAATATTTATATTGCAGCTCCTGAAATACAGTATTAGTATATAAATTACGAAATCAAAAATGGTGGATTAAATATAAAGGTTTAGTAATATTTTATAAAATCCCCTAAGACCCTATGAAAATATATAAATGGGTTTTTTGGATCGTTGAATCTATACTAGACATCAGAATCATAGAATCCATACCGGCAGATTCTGTGTTTTCCTGCATTTAAAAGAGGTATCAATATTTAGAAAAGTTAATATCTTATGGCTATCATATGATCTAGATATATGCCTTCTATTGAAATTTTGAGTTACTGAACAGTAACTTATTTGGGTGTATAAGTTTTAGAATTCTTCTTCGATACTTAATCATTTACTTCTTATCTATTTATTTAGTTTTGATTTGGTGATCTAAATGTGACAGGTGCATGATTATGTTAAAGTTTGGATATCAATGCCACAACACTGACAGTTCTTTAATATTATTTTACGGTTGAACGACCATTAAACTTGTGAACCCACGTCAGCACTAACCTTGATCCAAAAGCTGTACGATGAACACATCATTTAATTAGCAAATTAATTTAAGCTTCACTTACCAAGTATAGAATGACCGGAATTCGGGTACAATCTATTAAATATTACTATATTACAGACAGTCTGGAGGCTTCAATGTATTGAGATGATAGTTATAATGTAGATTACATTTTATAATAAAACGTTTTAATTACAACATTTCATTTAGTGTAATGTAATGTACAGTGCGAATTATTACATGAAAAATTATGTGTTTCCAACATGTTAAAATATTCCGTAATTACATTACATCCCTATTTCATTTGGGATAAATCCAGAAGCAACTTCTATCACATAATATAAAAAATGTTTATTTTAATATATACTCGATGTATTTGAATGTTGGACTGAGAAATCAAGATTTTGAATATCTTGCTTTTTAGAAAATCAATTATTGAGTTCAACACTACGTAACCCACTTTGATAAAACCTTTTGCTTTCTACCTTGTATATCGAGTAGTGGAACTAAAAATGTACCACAGGGCTATATAAATAGCGGTATTGATTAAAAAAAATATCAGTTACTTTAATATGTACACATTTCTAATTTACATACACTTGTATAATTAGATTTACAATGAAAACGACAAAAATAAAAAAAATTTTAATGTATGCTTAATAAAAACTAAAAATACTTTCAACAAAACATATCTGTGGCAACGCTACGATGGCTGCTAGTCATGGTAAGATAATCAGCTGATAATCACCTGGCATTTTGGCGTAAATTCACCAGATAGTTACCCAATATTAACATATTTATCAACTGATCTTCAGCTGATTATCACCTGATATGTAGATGGTGGTGATTAACTAATTATCGGATAAAACAGGTATATATCCTCGAAAAATCAGAAAAAAATCAGCTAAGCTTCTTTTGGAAGAAGACAAGCAAGAATTAGCGATATTCACCAGATTTTTAAATAATATTTACCAGATTTTTAGATGATATTTACCAGATTTTTACCTGTCAATCAGCTAATTATCGATATTCGTATATAGGGTGCTAATAAGCTGAAAATCATGTAAAAATCATGGCAATAATCCTGTGAAAATCAGGTACGATCGAATAAGTAGTATGCCAGGATGTCAGGTGACGATCAGCTGATTATTATCAGACGTTTAAAATAACATTATATTAAGATTAACTGACTTTGATTTCATACACTTTTAAACTTCCACAAAATTATGCATCTGTCACATATAGTTAAAGAAATCAAAACCGAATAAAGAGATAAAAAGTAAATAATTAAGTATCAAAGAAAAATTCTAAAACCTATACACCCAAATAAGTTACTGTTAAGTAATTCAAAATTTTAGCAGAAGGCAGATATCTAAACAATACGACAGCCATAAGATATTAACTTTTCAAAATATTAATACCTCTTTTAACTGCAGGGTGCAACATAGAATCTGCGGTTATGGATTCTATGATTCTGATGTCTAGTTTCAAATTGTAACACTGCACTTTCGATATTGTTTAAGTCAAAGGGTGAATACAAATTCTGTTACTGGTCATTTCTTTTGGAAGCAATATGGATGCAATACTGGTCCAAGCTATTGACAAAATTTTGTTATTCCGTTCTCATATAACATTATAATATCCTTTTGATCATTTTTCAAATACATGTACTGTTATGTCTACGTATTAAAATTTTTGAAATATATTTTTTCTCCTTCAGTTTCTATTTGTCTTCAACTCCTCTTATGAATTAGCCCTATTTCCTAGCCGTCTAAAGTCTAACGGTTTTCACTTATCGGCTTTCCACAGCCGTATTTCTTTATCTTCGTCCGATATTTCATAACTTGCCTAAGATCGTACTCCAGACACTTTCCATTGCACCAAAGCGATATCCCCCCCATTACTAGCCCCGGTTGCGACATGCTTCTAGCCAACGATTTTGTCCATCTCCACTTACGCTTAATGGTATTGACGTAAATGAGTTTCCGCACGTTTGTCCCAAAATTACATGATGAAATCGTAATTTTTATATTAAACAAAACCTGTCTACTGATACTTAGATCTAAACTATATAAAATAGGTAAAACTGCGACAAAGAGACTTTATAAATCGCGAAGTTTATTCATCCTGAGAATGAACCATTGTCGTCGCTGATAGAAGCTTTTAACATCATTTTCGTTAAGCAAAGTCGACATGCACCGCTTCTATACTGTTCTTCTAATACAAATGTCAAATCTCGCAGGTGGATTATTTTTATATAAATATAGAAATTGTCAAAGTTATATAAATTGTATTACTAATAAACTAACAATTATTCGTAAGATTTAAACTACTGTACTTATTACTATATGTAGTCTCTCTACCACCACGCGCCATTTATCACCAAAGAGTTTGTAATGCGGCAAGTGAAGTAGCACTCGCACAATCAGTCGTCCATTCCCCCGAAAAGCCAATTAAATACACAGACATATATACTTATCATGAGCAATTTATTAACACGTTAAGTGCACTCTTTCCTTCAAGGCCCCTGGTTCATCGGCTATCTATCTTGGAACTCTGACACGCGTGGTTATAGAGAACGTTTAGAAACTTCTAGAACTCGAAAATCCCACCTCTAAGTAAACGAAATCCGGATTTTTTACGATTTGCGTCCAGTCACGTAAGTCATTATCCTTCTACCTACATATAAGCGAGTCATTTTCCCCTGACAACTCATTCTCAAGCCTCAGAGCAACCACTAGGTGTACTACTGTCGTCCCATCAGCACTTCACTCGGGCAGACAGACCAATTAGCACCCAGACCGACTAGGATACCATTCTCTCCTTGGACTCATCTCACTCACCATCGTCCCACACACACACAATGTCTTGAGGCAGCGGTAGGGTAGTACGATCCAATGCATTCAAGGCCTTTACAGCGTCCAAGGCACTCAAGGCCACCATCCAACATCACCCGTACTCGCGCTCACACTCACTACGCAGTCTCTCGTTTCGCCTCACACATACAATCATCTTTCTCAGCCATCGGCAGTAGAGGGACCCAACAAAAGTAAGTTTCAATATAATCAATCATCCTATCTTCAAAATTGTTTTTCTTCTCTATTGATAATCATTCCGCATAACAATTATATATCTACCCATATTATATAGTTGTGTTGTGTGGGGCTGTCAGTTTTCCCCTACACGCTCCTTTACGCTCCCACATGATCCTACACGCTCCCCCACGCTTCCCTGACATTCCCGTGCAGCTTTTCCACAGCTCTCCCATAAATCACGGAGTTGATTGTTAATTTTTACGTGATTTTCAACTCAATTTTTTCTTGGGTCAGCTCACCAATGCACCGTCACGATCCCCAACGCTACCCCACGCTCCTCCACTTGTCCCCCGCCAAATTTATTTCGTTCCCCCACGAACTCCCACACATACTCCCCTACTTATCGAGTTATACAAAGGAGTGACAAATGTATGAGTTCTACTTTATTATATAGTTGTATCGTTTGGGGTCTTCAGTATTTTCCCTTACGCTCCCCCACGCTCCAGCACTAGTTTGCCGATACGAAATTGTCTCCCACACATACTACCTCACTAATCTTGTTATACGAAGGAGTCATAAATGTATAAGAAAATGACAATGTATTAATTAAATTTTATTTTTAAGAGCAGGTTTCCACACCACACAAGAGGTACTGCTTGCGCATTAGGTTTTTGAATTTGTGGAACCTTTCGCGTACAGTTGTGAAAATTGTAATCAGCTTAATGATGTAATATTTTTATATAACCTAATTTTTTTTAATTATATATTACCGATTTATAGATTCACAAAAAGCAGCTATATAACCACAATACAGTGTTATTTTACTGTAATGTTACAGAAACCACTTTATTTGGAAAATAAAAATTTAGCCAATTTAATGAGACTATTCAAATTTAAACCGTCACATGTTGGAACATACTCTTACAACTTGATAACTTGATTTTAGTGTAAAAAATTATATATCTGGATGATGAATTTAATGAGGTATAAGTATTTTTATAAATATAAAAATTAAGTATTAATGAATAAAATAAACAGACAACCGTAGATAATTTTTATCTTGATCATTTCAAAAATTTCAATTTTATTGATTTTCATTGTGTTCTGATTCTATTTTAATAAATATGTCATTTGTATCCTTACATCGAGACAAAGCTACATACAACTGATCATGAGAGAAAAATGGTTTTTTTGAATATATACCAACTTTATCGAAACTCTGACCTTGTGATTTATTTATGGTTATTAAAAATGCCAGAACTATAGAAAATTCTTTTCTTTATAAAATAAATGGCAGAAAAGACGTGTTTCCTGAATTTAAAGTTATTCTAGGTATAAAAACTTTATTCCTAATTTTTTCTCCAGTAATGATTTCTCCTTGTATATTGTTTTTATATAACTTGGTTATTTTTAGACGTATTTCATTACATAAGCCATAAGTTATACTTAAATTTCTTATTAACATTACTACAGCACCTACTTTAAAATTTAACTCATGGTGTGGTGGACCTGCTTTGATACTACTTAAAATTTCTACAGGAAAGTTTATATAAATATTTTCAATAGTTTTATCTACTCTTTTATAAGCGGCACTATCGATACAATAATAAAAATTTGTATCTTCTGACATCCATTCTAATATATTGTTATTTAAAAATTAGTGCACTCATTGTGTGATGTTGAAATTACGGTATTTATAGGCGAATTCGTAAAATTACCAAAAATATTTGAATAAACATCAGTGGTTTTCCATTTTTTTAGAATTTTAATATACTTATTTTTCCTTCCCCTATTTCCAAAAGTAGTTGAGAAAATAATTTATCATCAGAATGCATGCTTACATTTAATTTTATAATTTGAAATAATAGCCAAAGAACTGATGATTTTATTGTTTGTTCAGTAACTAGACTTCTATCACTGTTTTTAATTACTGGGATAATTTGACGGAGATCACCTCCTTAAACTATAATTTTATTACCGAATCCTGTATCCGTGATACATAAATCACGTAAAGTTCTATTAACAATTTCTAAAGCTTTTATAAAAATCATTGAAGCTTCATCCCATATTAATAAATCTAATGAACTTAATTTTTTTCATCCGAATCTAATTCTAAAACAAAGCTTTCTATATTCTTCAAATCTAATGGTAATCGAAATTTTCTATGGCTTGTCATCCTTTTTGGAAGAATTACAGCTGCTATACCTATCTATGTCATTGATACAATTTTTGTGAACTAAGAAATAAAATAATGTATCATTGTTTTGGATAGAAATGTTTTATCTAAACCTCCTGGACTATCAATAAAAAAAATTGTATGTCTTCCTTCACATATCGTTTCAAAAATATATTTTTGAGCGTTATTTAACTGTGAATTACTAGAATCAAACATTTTTTTACGAAAAGATATTTCTTCTAAATTATCCTTTACATCTTTTGTACAAATTATATTTGGCTATAGTAATTAAAAATTTTTACTAGTCTTATTTTCTAATTAAAAAATCTTGTTAATTTTAAAAGAGCTTGATTTACAATATCAGAATCAAAATCTTCTGTAAAATGTTTTTGTTGTGTATTCAAAATTGTATCCTAATCAATATTTTCTGAAAGTAGGAACCAGGGAAAGAATTTTCTTAATCGAAATGGCATCATGACACTGCAAGCTTCATTGGAAACATCCTCAGTATTAAAGTCTTTTTCTATTAAATCCATAGCAGTCACAATTTCTTTAAAAATATCATAAATAACTGCATCGTGCGTTCTGAAACCTATAAAAATTGTTTCTCTTACCTTATTTCATACCAATTTAACAAAGAAACGCTTGGTTTAGGAGATACAACGATTAATCTTTCTATTGCTATAGATTGTTTTAAACGTTTACGTCTACAACATTTTTTTAGTTGCATTATATAAATATAATATTCAGGAATATTGACGTATTTGACAGATTTTGCGAAATTATCTTTATTGTTTAATTTAAACCAGGCAGTTGATACAGCCTCCTAATTTTCCAATGATTTGACAATCAAATTTTATTCAAACACTATTTTTAGCATATTTTCAAGATGGACAGGTAAATTTATAACCGTGTGTCTACGACCACAAATGTCGATTTCTTGTAATCGCTATGCTGCTTCCATTGTGCCTATATATCTAGCATCAATATATTTTTGAATTTCATCGTAAACTTCTTTTTTTGAATCTTTTTTTTTTCAATTTTATTGAATGCCTTATCACTTTCTTTATAAATGTAATCATAGATCTTTTTTTTTTATTTTATAGTGCTGTACGTCCGGCTCCTTCTAAGGGCACTACTTAAGGCATTAGCACTTGGGAGAAGGAAGGGAAGAGGGATGGGAGTGGGTAGGGGGTGACTAACAACCGTTCCGCATTTGCCCAGGACGAGTCCTGTGGGGTGAGGAAAAACCTCTTGGACCCAACCCGGTACAGCCCAGTGTATTGCCCAAGTTCTGTCCAAGTGTCTATACGTCTCTAGGCACCAGGACTGAACTCCTGCATACCTCCCGCTCACGTTGTCCGCAATGACAGAGAAATAGTTCATCGACCCCCGAAAATCAACAGCATCGGCGAAACGGCGAGACTCGAACGGTCATCCATCCAAGTACTAGCCACGCCAAATTCTGCTGAACACGTTGATCGATGAAAATGCGACTCTAGCACGGCGCCACCGCACCGTGTCGGTCAATCATAGATATATTTAATCTTGCACAGCAGTTCAAAATATCCAATCGTTTAAACAAATTTATAATGGGGGTCGGCTTGCGGAATGCGCAGTGGTCGGAGATTCACTAGTATTTATGTATATATATATGTATACATATATATTTATGTACACGCATAGAATAGGTTACGCAGTTCTCATAAATTAATTACCTCTTTAAACCTACGTTCCGGTAGAAATACCCGGACGATGTTCGGATCATCTTCTTTAAGGTGACCTTAGGCCAACGCTGAGCAGACAACTCTTTTTAAAAAGGAGTTATCACTCACGTAGAGCGTTCGGTAAGTTTAACAGCTTTCTAACCTTATCGCTAACCTTATTCAAATTCAAATAATAAGCACGACCTGGCCAAGGGGCATTAGTTCGCCAAGGCCAAAAGTTACGTATTTTTATTATTTTAGCTCACGTCTAAATTAGACTTAACAGTTCATAGAATAAAACGTTTCTTCACAGGATAATACTTCTTAAGTATTGTAATTTTTTTGTAGGTTAATTTATTTGAAATGGATGAATTTAATAATTCAGATAATTTGTATTCTGATTCAAATATTTGGTTTATGTGTGAAAAAGTACGATTCTGCTTATCATTATTAAAATCTCCTGTAAAGTATTTTCTGGATTCGCTCGATATATTATCACTTCAAATATTTTTTCAATTCAAAAACCACGTTAAAAATTGTTTTAATTGATAACGTTACATAAAGATACTAGCTTTTTTGAAAATAATACAATTGCAGTATCCTTAAACGTTTTATATCTTGTTTCCATACATGTGTCAAGATTTGTCAAGTATAACGGACCTAATATTATTGAATACGATGATAAACTGTTAAATACTGCTATTTGCAGTTCTCTGCTGAACTAATATGGTTGTACACGTAGAACTTTGAAGTAACGGTAGTATGAGCATGTGCTACAGTACTATAGAGCAGCACATTCTACAGTAGCCTGCACTATGCTATCGTTGCATCTTGCTATACCAGATTAGTATGAACAATACTGATTTGGTATAGCTTCCAAGCCAACGTAGTATGCGCTACTTTATACTAACATAGTGTGCGCTGCTTTATTCTAACGTAGTATGCGCATGCTTGTACTAACTTCGCTTCAGGGTTATCTCTACATACGATCTGCATACTCCATAAAATAACTTACCTAACGAAGATATATGATGTAAATTTTTATTATTTAGCATTTAGAAAGAATTTTCCAGATGACACGTGATCTGGAATTTTTTCTGATAATGTATTTTCATTTATGACGTCACACAGTGGGAAAGAAGCACTTGTTGTGGACAAAAATCCGCGAAAACAATAATTTTTAAAATATCTAGAAGAATTTATATTTAAATGACTCGAAGAGAACTAGGCTACAATATGTGTTCGGTTTACAACCTTATTTTTTGTTATGGCAGGTGGAGCCTAGTGAAATTGAAATCGTGCCGTTTTAATTCTCGCGTACGATTACTTGTACTAATTCGTTAAGTATTCTTTTCGTGGTGACTGATACATGTGCTCCAAGCAATAGATAATAGACTGTGCTGTACGTTATATTCAAAACAATAACTCTAGCGGATAATGATATATTTTTCTTCATTTAGATGACTACTTATTTTTCATTTACCTGACAATAATCTATGACAACGCTATAATCATATGTAGACGGAAGAAGTTTTATAGTTACAAGTACATGAGCACGTTGAATAGACCAAATATTCATCACTACAAAATGTGTATACCGTAGCATATTTTTTTTGTTACGAGGTTGCATGAACAATATTTATTTCATCCTACATTAACGATAAGTTATCACTTGATAATTGTAATATTACAATCAAGATGGTTTTTATGTTGATCCTGTATAAACCTCTATCGATTACGATGTATTGTGAATGGGTTTTGATGGATTCTGTATGGATTTTCATGTAAAGATCTGTGTATTTATTAAAGATTTATTCAAATGGATTTAATAGAAAAATTCCATGTGGAATTTAGTGAACTCTACATGGAATCTATCATAATCCACATAGATTTTACATTGTATCAGTGCCAATGATGAAGGAATAGTATTGTAACAGTAACCGAATGGCAAAAAAATTTACGTAAATACTACCTAGGCTATAGGTTTGATATAAGCTTGCGAAGTAATTAAAATACTACTAATGTTATACATCAGTACAAGTTTAAAATAGAAGACTTCTAAAATATCGTTAGAACAATCTGTATGTAGGAACACTAATAAAATATTCATATTGGAAAAATAGAAAGAGTTTTCACAATATGCTAGAAAATAAACATTTTTTATTCGCGAATAACATTTTTCAACGTCTCTCTCTAGTAGGTATACCGCGTACAGTAGGCAACATGATCTTATTAACTTAAGTTTCACGATTACCACATAATAAAAACTTGACATGCATATATGGGTATTGCCTGAATGCTGGAGAGCGGGTTCGGAGTCCAGTGCAAAAATGACTAGATGCTCGTGCCGCCAAAAAAGACATAATTAAGTAATCATTTCTAATGATTGAATGTTCGTCGATTCAGGAATCACTGTAATAAGAACAGTGATTAGTACCTAATCGTCATTTTATTAATTTAAAAAATCCTACGTTCATTCAAATAATAATTAATAATTAGATGTAATAAAATATCATTTAAGTACTACAGCTAATATTACTTGTAATACTCTCCTATCTCTTCTTTATCTACAACACATTTTATTTATGATAGTACTAATTTCAGAATTAAATAACAAGCAAATAAGACTATAAATTTAAATATTTACCAATATAATTCAGAGTCTTGTGGGGTCTGAGAAGGAGATGGACGTGAAATATTTACTTCCAACGCAATGTTCAACTTCAAGTTTCAATATTCTTAAGTGTATTTGTTTATTTGTTAATGACATCTCTTCCTTATTCTATTAGACAATTCGAAAATCTCGTTATAAATCTTTTGATTCAAATAGTAAAACGCAAGTTTTATGTAGAAGAAATATGTCAAATTAATTGAATCTAATGCTGAGATTATTCTCGTGACCCTCCGTATTTTTATATTCCAGTATTTTATTTATGTTATTGATCTCCATCAATTTTTTTTATCGCAGATAAAATATTCAAAATTGTGTAGTGATTGGTTTACAGAAATTTGATATTATTTTTTACTTAATTTGAATAAATTTACTTTTAATTCTACCTTACCGACAATCGTATTTATTCTTTGAAGTCATTGAAGAAAATTCTAGTACATTAATCTAAGATTCTTTTACTTTGGTCAAAAATTCTCGCTGTTTTGATTCAGGATTTATCACACAGTAACGATGTACGTGCCATCATACAGTTACTTTCTACACATGCTATACGAGTGTTATCTCCTGCGAGCCAGGTCGTTGTAACGGAGACCTTAGAAGTTTCATGAGCATTACTTGTAATTCACCCTGGAGTCGATTCCTAATGTTCCAACGGCAGTCACTGTGGTCGAGTGTCACTCTAGTAACTGTAATCTCCTCCACTACTGCGATCTAACTTGACTCCAGGAGTCGAGGATCAGTTGAGGAGCTTTTTTCGCTGATTTTATTGGAGTCATAAAATTGGTATGTTGACTACTTAGATTTTGAGTAAATTGAGAAAAAATATATTGTCTGCGCATGTGCAGATGATGATATCAACCTCTTATTTTCCTTTAAAAGAATAATTTACAGTTTTTTTCAAGCAGTGTAAACATTTTGAATTAAAGATAAAGTTAAAGAAAATAAGTATGAAATTTGTTTCATTACAGATGTATATATATACACCCCTCTAGGGTCCCTCGCTTGATACGGCACCAAATGCTGAGCCTTAACTTGAGAGAGTACGATATTTTTTCTCCAAATCGGATAAAATTATAATTGTTTAAGTAAAGGGGCGTGAAGATTAACGGACTCTAAATTCAGATGGAGTGTATAGAAACTGATAAAGTTTCGTATAGATTTGATCTAAAGTAAAGAAAGCACTTTTTTGTGCGCCAGTGCAATTCGATAAAACTAAAATATGGGAGCAGTCGTAGCTTAGTTGGCTAAGGCACCAGTAACCGCTCTTTTTAGTCATTTAATGAGTTATCCAAAGTTTGTAGAAATGTCAACAACTTACTTTCTTAATTATCATCATTTCCATTGGAAATTTTAAACCAAATATCACCTGCGAAATCATGAATAAAATTGTTTTTCTGACATACACCATTTTTTTCATAAGAACATTTATGTGATTCCTCAGCAAAGGTGGCTTAAGCATTCTTTGTAATGATAATCAATTGCTGTCATGTGAGAATACAATTGTATAAATGTGTTTCTTAAACTCTTAAGAAAGTATTATAATTATATGTAGGGAAGTATATAGGATTTTGGTAAGCCAATAATAAATATAGACAGACTTGATGGTATTATCTATATTTCTGCAACGTTTCGTTCCGATTTCCCGAACCTCATCAGGCAGACTGAAATGTACACAGGTATAACAAGTTATTTAGCACAATTAACAAAAAGAATGATGTAGACGCAACTGTTAATAAATAAAATTATTACCTGATGGAAAATTACTTAAAAGCTAATAGAGATGACGCGAAAAAGTACAGTTCGCATGGTCAATCAATACCCTACTAAACTTATGTGCCTTGTGGCGGAAAATTATACGCAGTATAAACAGACAGGCGATAATAATCGTACATGTGTATGTATACAATTACAAACATGATGAAATTAACAAGAAGGATTTTAAAAGGCTACGGGGCTATACATGGTATAAACGGACTGGCGATAACAATCATA
>JAPYYV010002462.1:0-22102 GCA_030522625.1 Copidosoma aretas
GAATCGTTTCGTCCACGATCGCTAGCTAGGACTCATCAGTATAGCTCACTAGCGATCTTGCTATATACGAACACGTCTAATACTTGCACTGATACGCATTTTAAATAAAAATGTTGTATTAAATAGATAATGAGACTGAGTTATAGTAGATTTTATTATAAGGGTTCAAAGGCAATAATTTGTTTCGGCACGGTAATTGCCGTCCAAAGTGAGTCCAAGAGAGAGGATTCGTCGGAATAGATAATCAACTGCTTCTCCGAGTAAAGCGTAACAATGACTTTTTTATCCAGTCGAAGACGCGGCTCATCTGTTACTAAGCATCAATATCGTACAACAAACGCAAGAGTAGTATGCTTTGTCACCGCAACATTGTATTTATTTTTGTCGTTGACTTTTGTCGGTTGACAAGCATTTCATTGATAATGATACGCGTGATGTACATTGGCAACTGGCTAAGCGTAAGGAAAAAAATAAGAAAAATAGAATTGAAGTGCCAATAAATGTATTGCTGCCTGCACCTCCTATTCCAATGCACAAGTCCACTGTGTATACTGTATACAAAATTGAACAACTGACCAACTATTTATTGAACAACAGTAATAAAATTAGACACTTGCAGTCCGCAAAGATTCAGAAATCTTAAACTGTCTATGAGTAAAGCTAAATACTAAACGATTTCAAGACGTCCCTAAATCTTTTTTAGAACTCGCATTCTATTTAGTTGAGAATATAGGAAAAAGAGATGATTGATGCATTATTATCGAAATTATCAGCAATTAGAGCGAAATATGCTTTAAGAAAATGTTTCTTGCAATAGGACATGATCATAAGCCGTTAGAGTATCAAGCGAGCACCTCATCTATTTGGCCAGAGTAGATATGATAAGAATTGTACAATTTAGGTTCATACGAAGTACATGTATCAAGTGTGTAAATATTTATTTCTTGAAAATAAAGCATGACCATTTTAAAAGTTATATTGTATTTATATTTTCACTGTAAATAATTATCTTCCTTTATACTTATAAAATTAGTAATTAAAATAAACTTGATATTCAGTAGACCACCAGCAAGACTCAAGAGTGAACTAAAAGAGATAATATTATTTGTGAGATATAAAAATCTTCCTTTATTAATATTAAGATAATAAATTATTTAATGAAAAATGTTAGATAGAATTCAATTGGTTATTTTTGCATGGTTTCATAATAATCATAAAAAATATAAGCATATGATACTTTCTTTCTATATGAACATACATTGAAAAGCTGGTATCTCGTATACTCTGGCCCAGTAATAAAGATGCTCGCCTGAGAATCCGACAGCTTTCGTTGGTATCCCATTGTCAGCACTTTTTTTCAATTCACTATTATTCATGACTGTTTTTACTACTTATGGTATTATTTAATCATTAAAAATCAAATTCTTTGATAAAATCATACAAAAAAAAGGAAAGTTTAAGAAACACTCAGATTATTATATTTTTCGAGAGCGAAAAATTTACATAATTAGTATTCATTAATAAATAATAAGATTGGTTATGAGAATTTTTTGTATACTTCATCTCTCTAAAAACAATAGAATAACAAATTTGTGCGAGGCTTACACAACATGTACAAAGGGACTCATAGGACTCCTTAGTTGGTTTTTTATTCAGTTTACAAGTCCAGTATGTATATATTGCATGTTTTGACCACATCTCATATATATACATATTCTGTACCTACAATAATGTAAGTAATTGCTGTCTGTACAGCGAATAATAGGAACATACTTGTACCAGATAATGTACTAGTAGTAAACAAATTCTTTGATACATTTCATTTATGAATACGTTAGTTAATGGCGTTACTTTGTTTGCAAAACATTTTCTCAGAAAATATAATGTAAGCAATACGTTTCACTGCTGTAAACTAAAGAATTTTTTTTTTTTCAGAGATACCTATCAAGTTATGGCTATCTTCCTCAGTCAAATGTAGTAAGTAGTAGCATCATTTCTGCATATACAATGCATCAAGCTGTTGCAGCATTCCAATCATTCTCTGGTCTAAACGTGACAGGTAATACCAAATAGTTTAATGGCTTTAAACTTAAAATGAAATGCTGCTTGGAATCCACTTATTTATTAGGTTAAAATATAATTTTTTCAAATGCATAATACCACAGTTACAAGAAGCAATAACTAGTTAATTTAGCAGAATTTTAATTAGGCTGTAACTTTATTAAACCTATCTACTCCAATAAAGTTGTTGAAGTATATATTAACAAATTTTTTTTTTAATCTATAGAGGCCGAACATAATATTATTAACAATTAATCTTAGTAATTTTGGGGGGGAAGAGGGGGGTCCAAAATATCGACAGTGCACTTCAATTTTGTGGCAAATTACAAATCTGCGTTCTAACTACTCTAATTTTAACGTAAGTTCAACATAACAACAGCTCTTGCAGCAACTGTTTATTATTTTGACAACCGTGACAGCCAATCACAAGGCAGCTTGCCATGACTTTCTAATTTTACTGCCAAAATTTTACTTCCCGAATCTAATCTCCAAATTGATGATGTTCTAATAGGCAAGGCTTTGCGTGACTTGTATATGTTAGATATAACAACTATAAACGTAAATTATGAACTACCCCGCATTTTTGTCGTTATTTGCAGAGCGTATATTAATGTTCTGACTCATTTATAAAGTGCTTATATTCTTCTTCTCATCTCCGTATATTGACACACTAACGGTCCATTCATACATATATATATATGGCATTCCACGTGAATAGGAACAAAAGAAGATTTGTTTTTCTTCTAACTTTATAATTAAATAGTACTTCAATAGAAAACAATACCGAAATTTTTTCAGTTTTTTTTTACCGACACTCTAGCCGTGAGCGACAGTCATAATGTTGAAATTATTTCTCAGACCACGTGCTTTTTGATTTCGCAGACAAATAAATGCGTATTTAAAAGAAAAAAATATATAAATTGTTGGCATTTCTTCCGTAGAATACAATAAAAATAATAAAAACAATTTTAAGGCTAGTTCAACTCCTTGTTTCACAGTTTTAGGTTGTAGAATCGATTTTTTTAAAGTATAACATTTGTTTTCGAACATTTTTTTTTTCATTAGCTTAAGCTATGCATTTTCAAATAATTTTTGATTTATGATGTGCATAGGTAAGATGCAGACGTTAGAAAGCGCTGAATGTTAAAAAACACAATTTTTTACGTTGTATCTTGTTCCACATGACGAAAAGATAAGACATTTGTGGCCATAGCATGTATATAGATATACACGTCTGATAGTTTTTGCTGTTCTGCTCTCCAAATTTTACTAGTTTATTCGACCAAGAAAAGCTCGTGAGTAACTGACCAGCCATATCAAAAAAGCAAATAATCAGGAGACACATAACATAATAATATGCAAAAAAACGCCGTGCTCTCGCTCTTTTGGAAATACGGCTTATAATGCAATTTAGATTAAAACTTTTTTTTCATTTGTATAATTCGTCTATTTTACAAATGCTAGCTGCCATATTGGATCTGCCGTGTTTAATTTCATCAACCTGACACTAGTTTTATAATAAGTGGTACTGAAAACTTGAGGCACCTACATATTATACTGTATAAAAGTGAACAATCATATTACCTGTTATAATCTAAATCTGTCGAGTCAAAGAATTCTTAACCGATGTTTATCTCAAAAATGTCGTGATTCATGAAAACTTTGCCAACAAATTTTCGACTTATTTTTTTAATTAGATTAAAGAAATTTTTTTCCATTTGCAAATTTCGTAAATTTCCAAAAAATCGGCTGCCATCTTGGATTTGCCATTTTAAATTTCATCAACCCAACACTTTATTGGTTATCAGAAACCTTAACAACTTAGGGCATCTACAAAGTATACTGGATGAAAATTTGAATCACCTATTATTATCGAAATCTGTCAAGTCAAAGAATTCAGAAAATTAACGGACCTTTTCTGGAAAACGACTTAATTAACAAAAATTTTGCAAGAGACATTTTCGACTGGGAAACTTAAGTTGATTGTAGTCATATTTTATATTTGAAAAATTCGTTAAATTGAAAACCATTTTTCACCATATCAAATCAAACTTTTCTGAATTTAACAAATTTGACAATAAAATCCTATAAAGCACCTTATTTTATATAAAAAAAAACCCTTTTTACACATATTTTTTCGTCATGTGGAACAACATTTAACGTTGGAACTGTGTTGACTAATATTCAGCGCTCTCTAGCTCCCAAATTTCACCTGCGCCTATCATATATTACAATCCATCTAAAATGTATATTTCAAGTTAATGAATAAAAAAAAATTTTGAAAAGAAAATTGTCATACTTCTATAAAAATAATTAATAATAAAACTTTTAACTATAAAACAAAAGAATGAACTAAGCTTAAAATTTTTTTTATTTTTTTTATTGTGTTTATCGAAAAAAATGCTAGTATTTTTTTTTTTTTTTTTTTTCATACGCAATAATTTGTCTTCATAATCAGTAAGATCGCAGTCCATGAGAAAAACAAAATTTCAAAATTGTTATTGTCACTGACGGCAAGAGTATTAGGCAAAAAATCTTAGAAAATTTCAGTATTGTGATCTAATAGAGTACTATTGATTCTTGAAGTTTAGAGAAAAAGAAATTTTTTTTTTCCTGTTCACGGGGAATTTCGCATGTAAATAGCGTTCACAGATTTTCTTTTTAAATTCCTGGGAAAAAATCAAAAATACACCTCCTATCCCCTGACTTGTAGTTTTGACTAAAAATGTTTGTTGTGTTTTCTGTATCGATGCACTCATCAACAGGTTTTGAATGCAACAAGATTTGTCTTAACTTTTTTAATGTCAAATCTAAATCAAACAACACCATAAGGCTGTAAAACAGGCAGTCACCATCGCCTTGAACAACTCCTATCTGCCACTCTTTCGAAGGCTCTGCACGATTACGATCTGATCCACATAGCTGCTCGTTGAGCGCTTCATGAAAAATGTATTTGCTCTTTTATCCCAGCTGGTCATTGATAAGACCAAATGATGTCATAGGGGTTTTCTTACGATTAAAAGATATTCTTTCTACTTAGGCTTTCTATTCTGGTTAACCGATCCCCTAAAGAACTACAACTTTTTAACTGTCTAACATCATCGTTCTCCTTAGCTTTTCTGTATCTCAACCCTTATGATTATAATTTTATCATCTCCAAGTCCTCGTATTCAACTCCTTTGGACTACACTTTACAATTAACTGCTATTATCTTTTTGCTTTATGCAGTCGTTTTTAGAGTGATAAAAAGTTTTGGTCTTGAACTGTTAAGTGTGTCTAGATGCCTTTGCATTTTCTTTTTTCGTTTTATTCTTGTCTGTTGTGATATTACTTCGTAGGGCGTATCTGTTTTTTGTACTTCTTTTATTTATCCCTTTAGCTTTGTATTAAGTCCTAAATTTTCGTTTCTTGGCCCTTGTGTTATGATTCCCTTTTTGATTTGTAGATTATTGTATGTTACTTTTTTTTACTCTGACGACTATTCATCCATACGCTTTTTTATCTCTATTTTTTCATCTGATAAACCTTCATTCATTTATGTTTCTTTTTTTTTTTTATTTACCGTCCACGCGTACACTTGCTTTTTTTCTCATTTTCAATATACAAGCTGGTGGACCGTCACTAAGTAACTCCTCTTCTTTCTTTTCTTTTTCTGTAATTTTATAAAGCTCCGAATGCGATAGTTCCGGGTACGTATTGCCTTGTTTTATAACTTGATCCCTGGAAAGTGCGTCTGGTGCGTTATTTAGGGTACCTGGACTGTATACGATATCAAAATCATACTTTCGTAACTCTGCTTGCAGTCTATTGAAGCGAATGTCTGGCAATTACGACGAGCGCAAAATTATTTAGCGCTTTATGGTCCATTATTACAGTCAAATTTTTACTGTATAAATAAGGTCTAGGCTGTTTTTTTGCAAACACTACCGCCGGCAGTTTTTCATTGTCATTTTGGTACCCGGGTTCGCTACCTTTAAGGCATTGTGAACCGTATTTACATAGCCTATCTTTTCCTATTTCTCCCTGACTGACAATGGAGCCGATATCAGTCGTTCAATTAAGATCAAAGTTGTCAACACGATTCCGAGTATGAAGAGTTAACAAATATCTTGAAGGCTTTCTCCTAATATTTATCTCACTTGAATTAAGTGTCTTTTTTTGTTAGGATTGATAAGGGTTGCGATTTATTTACGTGGTCTTTTATGAAATGTCTACAATATCTAGCAAGGCCCTAAAACTGTTTTATCTTTGTTGCACTTGTCAATAGAGGTTACTTTCTCGCTACCTTGATATTTCTTAGGTCTGTCTTTACCTTACTATTTCTAATTACGTGACCAAGTACTTTTGCTTCTTTCTTTAGGAATTAGAATTTTGTAGGTTCTATATTTATGTCTGCCCTTGCCAGTCTTTCTAATTATATTTAAAACTGCTCTTTGGGCTTTTTAAGTGTGGCTGAAAATAACATGATGTTACCCACTGAACCCTTTACTACTTGTCCTTTAAAATCCGATAGAACTAGTGTTAGAGCCCTTGAAAAGGTGTTTAAAGACTCTAAGTACCCCGATGGCATTTATTCATATTGGTAGTGGCCTTTGAGTCCTCAGAACGCTGTTTTCTGTGCGTCTACTTCCCGAATTTTTAGTTCGGTGATAGCCACTCTTTAAGTCGAGAACTGTGATATACATAATAGCCGCTAAGTGCTTTTATATGTCGCTTTGATAGGATAGAGGGTAATAGCTTTGCACTATTATTTTGTTCAGCTGCTTGAAATCCTTAACGAATAGCCACCTCTTTTTGTCATATAATCCTGGCGTTTTGGACACTATACATATATTTAAATTGTATGAAGGGGTTGACGGTTGTATTACGTCAAAATCTACTAATTTTTGGATTTTTCTCCTAGTAGTTTTTTTCACTGCCTCTCAGTGGGGCTGATCGCCAGAAAGATGGCCAAAAGTCAAAAAAAAACTTTTTCGTTTGTTTTTTTTTTCTCTTAGATTGGCTGCAGAAATATTCTATACATCATTAAATACATTAAAAAGAGTCAATCTACCTTTACTTGTTCTGGAATTACAGTTGTAAGTCACCTTCACTTGAAGATCAGTCATCGGATGTAGTAGTTACAAAATTATAGTAGTCCACAAGTAAGTGTAAAAATTTAAAAATAGATCTTTTTGCATTGAATAAAGATGAATAAGACTTCTGGAGGTGAGTGAAATATAATTGTATATTAAGAATGAGGATTAATATGATTTAAATTATTAGGAAAACGATGAAATTCATAGTTTTTTACATTTTTAATTTGAAAAAAAAAACCAGTTAAAAGTAAAAAAGTTTCATGATTCTGTAGGATTCTTTCATCAAGCCTATTGGAGATTGTAGGTCAAAGTATATCCTATCGAAAAAAAACATCTAGCTGCCCCTTGCAGCCCATATATTTTTAATGCATGTTTGAAAAAAAAAATTTCATTTTAAGTAGCCAAGCAACAGCGAAATACGAACAAAACTTTTTTCTACAGATTGGCCATATAAACTTAAAATAATAATTTCATTTTCTTAGATGTTGCGCAAAGTTACAATACATACATATCCGAGTCACATGTACAGATATATACGGGTTATTCCACAAAAATTTAATTAACTTCTTGCGTTTTATTATTATGTTAAGATTCTAGTTCTCCAATAAGATATCTCTAAAACAAATGTACAATAAAAAAAACATTTTGGCATTTAGTTATTTAATACACTTTTTTTAACAGGTGCTTCATGCCATTTTGAAGTTTCTGGGGAATTACTCATGCTCATACATATTTAGCCGGTATCTCATGGATTGAATATAATGGACTGCGGTTACTTCGAGTCCCTGAGAACTGTGCGATGCCACCGTCCCTCTGCGGTCCCAAAAGCCGTGTCACCTCCTTCCCCTCTACTTTTGCAACCGTATAGTGGCTTATTATATGTTTCCGAGGCACCGTCGTATTGTAATGCTTTACAACTATCCTCTTTTTTACTTTTGTTCCTTAACGTAACTGTTTTTATGCCTATAAATGTCTTTTCTACTAAGTCTCTGATGACTTAATTAAACTACTTCCTCGATGTTTTTTTTTTTAATTATATATTTTATGCTTTACCTTAATAGGAAGACAATCTACAAAATTTGACTAGGGCCTAGATTTCCTTTTTTTTTTCTTATCCTTTATCCTCTCGCCTTACTTTTTCTTTACATAATATAAATTTTTTTTCTTTCACCTTGCATGGACTGCGACTACCATTAAGACTATTGTTAGCATCCTGGTTGCCACGTTGATCCCGTTAATTAACAATAATTTTTTCTATTATAGTGTGTGGCGTAGTGTAGTCACATCCCCCCTGTTCTTCTTGTTATACTTCCTGGCGATGTTTGGCCTCCTGGGTATCTGCGATGCTGCCCGCAGCTCTGATCAATCGTCACACTTGTCTACTTTTTGTTGCTCGTGCTAGCAGTCACTAGTTACGTGTATTCTTTCTTTACGGTTCTTTAGCAATCTCTTGTTACGAGCCTTCTTTTCACTGTTTGTTTTATTCACATTAATTTTTTTTTCAAAGCACTGCACTATAAGTGCTTTACGGCGACGAGAACGTAAAAAAAACTAATATTTTTTTGTAGTGCACCTTTTACGACTTAACCTCAAAAGCCAAAAAGTTAGGGATCAAGTTATCTACAACTTTATGTTATGTGGAATATACGGAGCTTGGGGTCGTAAAGGAAATGAGTACCTGCTAGTTAAGACCACATCACCTTTAATCAATACTAATACGAGAGAGCAGACGGTTGAGAGAGGTTAAGATTCCAACCCATCGATAGTTGAATACATAGAAACAGAAAGGATAGAAACCATCAATCTTTGTATTTTACGTTTTGTATCGCCATAGTTTACATGCTGAGAAGGTAAGACTCCCACGTGTAGGAAGGATATAGCCTTTATTGAAGTAAGAAGTATTAGGGCACACATAATTACGTTATGTTTTCATTTGATAATCTTTTTATGTCGAAAAAGGGAGCCTTGCACCTACGGAAAAAATTTGACTAACTTTTAGGTTAGGAGTGAGAGACAAAATCTGTGCACGATAAGTTGTATAATGATAATGTTGAGATTCTGAGTGAGTAAAACTTTCGCAAGTGAGTAGAATTTGATGTGCTTTGATGTAAGAAGCGAAGGATAATACCGTTACTAATATGATTCTTATTATTCATACTTGTATTCCAAAAGTGTAAGACTCCGATATCTCAGTAGTTTGCAACCTGCACTGACGGGAGGAGTATTGGATACAACCGTTGCACAATAGGTGGTAAGGTACTGATTCTAACATGCTGACAGAGTAGAACTAGGGAATATTAGAAGAACTCGACCTTCTATGAGGTGATAAGCCAAGAATAAAATCCTTGCACCATACAATTTGTACTGTTGATCTCCTGGATGTGGGGGCTTTTTAGAAGGATCAAGAGAAATGACAGGGTAACTTTTTACACGCTCACAAAGACAGCAATATTATCTGCCAAACTATAATAATTGCTTTAGTTTACGAAAGAGATTTCCAAAACTATGGCAGAGAGTTTAGCCCGCTGCTCAAAGACCGCAATCAATTATTCTCTACAGCCAAGTTAATAAAGCCACGGCTGAGGATTCAGTCATTGTGAAAAAAAAAAACTTTTTAATGCAAAAATAATATGTATTTCGTCATTTGTCGGTCAAGACTTGATCTTTTCTCCCTCTTCTCCTTTCCTTGGCTGATGTCAGATCTATTCCGACTATAGGAAAAAAATTCGTATGATGTCCATAATGAGTCACTTGCTTTTTCGTGTTGGGACGAACGTGTAACTCGTTTCGCAATAGAAGAGATAATAAGAATAGTGTATAGGTGCAGCCGTCAGCAAGCGTAAAAGGAGCTTTATCAAATTGTTATTATTTAAACGTGCGCTACGTAGTTAGAGAAGATAAGAATACCATTTAATTTCGAGGAAGTGGCATGCAATTTAATATCAATACGTCATAGCCTACATTCTCGTGTAACACATGAGGTTATTACATTTATTTAATAGTTATTTAGAAAGTAAATCATTATCACATATATCTATGGTTTTGCAGAATATATTATAATCGTATTGTATCATCATCTGCTTGGAGCCTTGCTGTGTAGAAGCTAGTAGCATTTCGGAAATAATTTCATACTATAACAATCAAGTAACGTTTTTATGGCGTGTTTTGGTATAAATAAACGGTAGGCACATCACAAAGTAGGGCCAAACGACTTTTTTTGGACCATAATCTGGCTTAAACGGGATTTAGAAAATATATAGATAATACCAAGTGCAAAATACTCTCTAGACAACTTATTTCCTAGACTACTCTGAATAATTGGCTATCTTGATAAACATCAGTGAATGACCCCTGACGAGAGATTGTGGGCTGACCCTGATGCAGTGGGTGTTGTCCACTCTGTTCGAGCACGCTAACCTAGGCCCCTTTTGATCGGCTGTCTCTCTGGCGCAGTAATTTTACTTCTATCATTCACTTCACTGTTTGTTTTTACAGTACCATTGTAGACTGATCATTGTACACCAATCACATTTGAATAGACTTATGCGATTAAAACCATGACAAGTGCAAGTGGTCGACTTTGCTATAGACATTGTAGGCTAACCCTTATAAAATAGGTGTGCCTGCAAGGTTAAAACAGACTTACATTGATGCGAGATGCCCTTCTTGGTCACCGTCGCTGCGCTCGCACCCTCACTTCTGCCCCGCCTTTTCTTTTTTTTGGCTTTGCGTAACGTATCCAGTGGCTACAATCATTGCTCAGCTTGTTTTTATTATGCAACAAGGTAAGCAATTATTGTTAGTTTCTCTAATAATTGTTTGCTGATATGTTCCAGTCTGTTTTGCTGATTGCTTTTATAATTTTTTTCACTCTACAGATATTAATACTTCTTTATAGCACTATAACGATTTTTAAATATATTATTTTTATTTTAATATATAGATGGCGAACATTAGCAGTAATTATGACGGTTGATTCGTGGTGATTGTAAAAGTTGGGACGCTGGAGTTGAATCTTCCATGTGTGTCTGAGGCACCTTAGCGTATTTTTTTAAATCACTTTTCTTGTCATGATAAGGCTATTTGTGCATAGCGTAACGTCAACATAGAATTTGATCAACAGAGTGACACTCCGCAAAATAAATCACTTCTTCCTCTTTTAAATTAGATAGTTTCTACAGAGTGTGTTAACATATAAGGTACAGCTTTCATTTTTTAACTAACATCCTTTACTCCAGCATGTAGTCTAGGTTGGCCAAATTTGTGAAAAAACCAGTATATTTGTGCTTTTGCTATAAAAAAACCATCATACTTATCAAAGTATGGTTTTTATGGTATTTTGGGTAGCTGATTACGAATTAATGGTCAGTTTAGACAAATACGTCAGTCCAAATCTCACTTTACCCGTTTTAGGGGCCAATTTTCTATCTTTTTCCGAAATTTTTAATCTTGTTAATAATGTCTGTAATATATTTAGTTGATGATTACAAATTCATGGTCAGTTTAGCCAAATTTAACAGCCCAATTTTCACGTGACTAATTGTACGGTCAAAAATTTTAGATTTTCTCAAAGTTTTTAATCAAGTACTTCATTTTTATAGTTTTTTGGATAGCTTATCTCAAATTTGAGGATAGTTGCGCCAGATTAAAAAGCCTAAATTTTATGCCATCAGTGACGGAGCGAGCAATTTTTGGTTTGACTAACATTTTCGATTATCTACGTCGTTTTGATCATTTTTTGATCTTTTATCACGAATTAAAGTTCGATTTAGCTCAATTTAAAAAATTTCATTTGTCGACATAAATAATAGGGGCAAAATTTTCCAGTTGTTTTAAAATATTTGATTATGTGCATCATTTTTTAAGATAACTTAGGTCGCTTATTACAAATCTAAGACCAGTTTGACTAAATTCGGAAGCCAAAACCTTAAGCTACCAGTTATAGAGCGATGAAAATTCAGTTTTTCACAAATTTTTTATCATGCATGTCATATGATTTAAGGTCACTGATTATAAATCCGAGGTCATTTTTGCTATATTTATATGCCAAAATTTTTCTCTCGTAGTTAGGGGGTCGAAATTTTTAGATTTTACCAATATCCTTGCTAATGTATATTATTCTAACGGTTTTTCAGACTCACTGATAACGAATAAAAAATCAATGTTACAAGATGCTACTACTGTACAAGCGTAAAGAATTTAACAGGTGTTAAAAATTAATTATGTTAAACAGCATATTTTATTTTAATGGCAATAAATATTTCTGACTGTTTCAAGAGACCCATAGATGTAATGTTCTATTTACTCCTAAATTTTTTATCTGCATAACAATAATGTTTTCTTTCAATACATTGTAAAACTTTCAAACATCAAATCATGGAACTTATTGTCGGATACGAATCAGCAATTAGGTCAATGAAATTTTTTGCATGTTGTATCGATATAACACAAGATATTTTTGAGCATTTTGAAGTGCATTGACAGCAATTTAAAGTACACCCATAATAAGTTCTCTACGTATTTTCAAATAAGTTATATAGTGTGCGGTAATGTTGGAAGTTGTTATATATTATCTTGTACAAAATAAAGTAATGCAATTAGATTTTTAATGGAAAACATACCCATCGGCTCATTTTCTTTCTCATTACGTATTAGATTTGTCAATCTCCTTACTGCCTTCTTAATTCACATTTTTTGAATAATAATTATTATATACGATATTAATAATACATCATGCATGGAACCATAAAAAAGCTATTTAACGAAATATACACGTTATAAAGGTACAATGTTATTTTATTGTTTTATGGTAGTAAAATCATGTAACATCGGTTTTAAAATCATAGTCTGCGACCTTAAAAACATAAAATTACATGCACGATTAAAAATGTGAGGGAAAATAAATTATTGTGGCCCCTTATATTGGTTGCGAGAAATTGAGGCATTCAATTATGTCTTAACTGACCATAAAATTTCTGATTATCGATCCGAAAAATCATGGAAACGACGTAGATGATCAAAAATGTTAGGAAAAACCGAGATTTTTACGCTCCTTAACTAGTGACGTAAAAATTAGCCTTTTAAGTTTGGCGGAACTGACCTGGAATTCGTCATGAGTAATTCAAAAAAACCATAAAAATGAAGTAGACGATCAATATTTTCAGGAAAACTTTAAAATGTTTGCCCCAAAACTGGTGACTATATGGGCTGACGGATTTGGCTAAGCTAACTATGGATTTAAATCAGCTACCATAAATACCACGACAATGTCAGGCATGATTAAAAATTTTACAGAAACTAAATAATTTTGTCCCTAAATCCAGTGACATAAGACTAAGGCTTTTGACTATGGATAAAATGACCTCGTAGTTGTAATCAGCTACCCAAAATACCATAAAAACCATACTTTAATGAGGATGATGGTCTCTTTTCCCACAAGCACAAATATACTACTTATCTTACAGGTTTGGAAATAACAAAGATCACATCCGCAAGCGACTCTCTTGGCTCGCTAATGTATCAGTATAATTTGCTTTGAAAAAGTTTCTGTGTTTAGAATTATGTTAATAACTTTGAGTTGCACTAGACACTTTGCACTTGAACAAACAGAAGTCATAATGTTGTTGCAAGGCAGAAGAGCTTTATAGGGTGGCCCAAGGTGAGCTGCTGTCGAAGAAGCAAATTTGAGATCTAGTGAGTAGGCTTTATTGTAATGATTTGGGTCAAGTGGTTGTTAATTAAAGAAATTGCTGCAATAAGTAGGGTGTGTGTGTTTGTGACTTGATAGGGTGTTAGGTAATCCAGGAATGATGGTGCAGAGAGATCATTTTAGTTCAAATGGAGTATATTGGAGTCTCCACATACAATACTATTGCCGTTGTCAAGAGATTCAGCATGTTTACCTAGTAATGTTGATAAGTCTTTGAAGACATTTTCGGATCAGTAAGGAGAGATATGAGCAGCTGCAATCAAAAAATGCTGTCCATTGGATGTTATGCTGGTGAAAACTGATTCTGATGCTAAACCATAGTTGAAGATACTGGCGGGCAAGAGTAATCTTATACTATTGAGTATACTGCCTCTTCTAGATGCTTCATATGTAGTCCTGTTACAATGGTAGATCCAGTCCTCGTATTTAGACAATTTTATTCCAGTGGTCTTAGTATGTTTTTTAAGCCATGTCTTATAAGCATCTATACCAAAGTTTAAAAAATGCAAAAAAAAAGATTCACATTTTACCTTATAGGAACCCTAGCATTCCAGAAATTAAACATACTACTTATTAGATATTATTTTAGCTGTGTGCACAGTTTTATGATAATCTTGTCATTTTTTCAGTTTGGCATATGACTGCTTCAACATGTAAAATGATGATATCAGGGTCGTCCTTAAAACATAAGGGTTATTTCGCAGAAGACGTTATATTTCTTGTCTGAGTCGATTACAACGTCACGTAAAGAGCTTCTGATCCGAAAACTTTTCTCAACAATCAATGGTCTTTTGTTGCTTATATCACAATAAGAACACATGATAAAAATATTGTATTTAAGTTTTGAACAAGATAAAAGTCTATAAGAGCGGTACGGGCTCATACGAAATTTTCACTTTGGACGACAACTGGAAAGGACATACGTCTTTTTTATTTTTTCGACAGCATAGAATCTAGAAGTTATTTGTGTAAATAACACTTTTTGACACTTTTAAGATTTAGAAAAAAGAAACCTTCAAGGGATCCTTGGCGGATGTGAAATATCAAAACTTATAACTGCAAACAATATTCATAAGAAAAAAAGAGTATATTGAGGCAAATAAAAAAAACATGTCAAAATATTTTTGAAAGTTTGAAAAAATCATTTTATCCATGAAAGTATATAAAGAAATGTACGTGGAAATATGTTTTCATCATTCTCTTATGCATATCACTAAATCGTTAATAATCAATACAATCAGCCATTGATATCCTATAATAGTATGAAGTAACATTTTAATGCAACAGCGAGAAGAAATTATCTTAAAATATTTTATGCAGTGCATGCAAGTAAAAAATACAATTTTATAAAATACTTCTAAGAAAAACATTCTTTTTAGGTTTTTTTCTGCTCCCGAAGTTCCAAAGTTTATTTGATTTCTCAAACTCATTGAGACAGAGTCACTGCCGGATACTTTCATAAATATTCCATATGTAAGAAGTTAGATGAGGTTGTTTGTATAGAATAGTCCAAAACTTTTTATTTAAATTGAAGCTGTTAAGCCTAACTTTAAATACATCCAATATTTTGTAAAATATTTGATGTCACCTCTATCGAGAACAATTTAAACAATAAAAAAAACTTGAGATATTTCAAATTGGATAAAAAAGTAAGAAAGAAGATTTTTCATGGTCCTTTTTTTATTTAAAATCATACATGCATGCAATTTAGCAGACCGTGAGAAATAATTTTTTTCTTATTTAAAATCTAGTGTTACTTGATTGTACCGTAAAACATATTTATGACATAATTTTCATAGGCAGTTTGATCTAATCATCATTACAAATAAAATGGTCAATGAGAATGGAGAACCTCATTTAATTTATATCTCGCTATACACGGAATCTTATAAGTGCTCTGAAGGCCTAAACAGAAACTAACGCATGCATTACGTGCACAACAAATAGTATTGAATAAGATGTCTGTGTGCAAGATGCCCATCACGGTTTATTTCACGCATGCACCCATGTCGATGTAATGACTAATGTTATTCTAACGATTCGGCGTGTGTATAATAGTGATAAATACGATAACTTTAGAACATAGGGGCCATCTTCTAAAGCATGGCACCAATCATGTTTCATACGTGGAGGAAAGGCACATATACCAGTGGCGAAACTTCTGATTCAACATTTTTGAAGATACAGTGACTTTTTTAAAATCGACAACATGGGCTTTATATTATAAAAAAGAGGTTAACAATTTATTATATGGGTAGATCAACATTAAAACCGCGATGTTCATCTCATAACGCCTTTACCTTTTTAATAATTGGAAACAGGACAGAAATATAAATTTCATCAGAGGGAGCAAAAAATTCCTACCGATTTAATTTATTTAATATGTTCCAACAAGCAGCTGTTGTATCTTCTTCGATCGTAAACATAATATACTGGTGCTGGACACTTTAAAACGATTTTTACGTCTCACTTATTCTTGTGAGCAGTGTAGCTAGGCCGGTTCTAGGTCACTTTTGTTGCTTAACTTCATTTTCTATGTGTCTTCAGCTGTCATGGATCCATGTGAAAACCCACTTAGCAAACATTATGTCGAAACGGCTAATACTTTTTAGTGAAATATAAGATATATTACTACTGAAATGAAGGATGTTATTGAAAAATTAATTGATTTTACTGAACACAATATACAGTCGCTAAACATTATCATTACTACACAAATACTAAGTCTTTGGTAGAAGTTAAGGTATAAGAAGAGCTTAAGTCAAAGCAGAGTGCTTATGACTGATTCCAAAAAAAGAAATGTGAAGAAGACACACGCCAAGCAGTAATTTAAAGTAGTTTACAGTCAGCGTTCAAGTGTCCGATTAAAACAGAAGTGATTACAATCTTATGTCATCTAGATATGAAAGCCTTCCTCTCCGACGCTGGTTCTGTTATCAAAGAGCAAATAAATGAAGCTTTGCTGAATAATGATGATATAATAATAGTATAACACTTACAGTTATCTTTAATAAAGTAAAAAAAGTATGAAAAAGTACAACAAAATATAGACTATAAGGTACAATATTAACCCGTATATCAGACAACCGATTAAATACAATAGTATAACACTAATAAACGGCAAATAATCGAGTAAGACCTTAAAGAATTTTAAGAACGAAAGTCAGGATGGTCTCTTAAATTAATAGTGAATTTGACTTTAAATATGAACATGAACAATCTACCACATAAAAGTTGCTATATACTACCACCAAAAGATGTCTGATATAAAAGCATACTTTTCCCCATTCCACATGACAGAAAATAAAAAAGGAAACCACGTGAATCCTCAATTGCTGCAAAATTACTACTGAGACGAAGATGTTGAAGATAACGTAATCAATAACTGAGCACCACCGCGATTTTACTATGTCTCGATTACAAACTTATCAACACTTTTAAGTGAACAGCTTTGTTGCAAGAAGATTATATCAACTGTAGCCAAATAAACGACTGCAAAGTGCTGCTACCAAAGAAGAAAAACAAATATCTCCAGTTTGAGAATCATAACCATCGAAAAAGAGTGCCACTTAATCTTATTGCTGACTTTAAATGGTTGCTTGAGCTCATCGAAGGTGATAAACGAGCATATCAACAGTATACAGCCTTCAGCATCGGCTACTACATAAAATACAGCTTTAATGATGAAAAATCAAAGTATGCAGCCTATCGTCGAAAACAACCTGATACAAGGTAAATGGTTTTTGAACAAGCCTAGAGTACTTGCTCGGAAATAAATAATTTTCACAAAAAATTAACACTGATGAACCAACTCACCAACTCTAAAAAAAAAAGTTTAAAAGGGCAATACAAAGTCACATACGTAAAAAGCCATTTAAAAACACTGAATCAAAAGGCAAAGATCATTTTCGACCGAAAGGTCAGTAAGTATTTCTTTTTTCAAAATTATAATATTTTCTCGTTTAATACTAATAAATGGCATATCTCTGTTTCAGATATCAAAAACCAGCACATAACAGTTGCAATCCTAATCATCAAGATACATGGACAATACCAGTAGTTTTCCATAACATGAGCGGATATGACGCTTATTTATTTATTAAGAAGTTAGCTATGGAATCAGAATTGTCAATAACAATTATCCCGCAGACAAAGAAGCGCTATATTTCACTTACAAAGAGAATAATGATGGCAACGTGAGCTTCCGTTTCATAGACTCTTTTCGCTGTATGTCATCATCTATGGAAAAACAAGCGTCCTACTAGGAAGAGCATGAAATAATTAATAATGAATTTTAACTAGTCTTAGTGAAGAGCATATTCCAGAAGAAGATTACGCACATGCACAAAAAGTATGGGATGTCTTTGACATGGAGACTTTTGAAGACTACTCTAGCCTCTACTTTAAAACAAATGTACTTCACTTAGCTGATGTTTTCGAGAACTTGATCCCGCCCACTATTACACCACCGCAGGCTTTACTTGGGATGAAATGTTGAAGCATACGAATAACACACTGAAGTTGTTGACTGATATAGATATGCTCCTTTTTATTGGGCTTGATATTCGAAGTGGTATTAGTCAATGTAGTAATCGATATGCAAAGGCTTATGATCATTATAATCATGTTTTAGGCATTGCCTACAGGAAACTTCCGCTGGGTTGAAAACGTTGATCCCAGCGTCCCTTACGATCACCCTGGTAATACATTCTCAAGGTGGATCTTAAATATATGGTGTACATCTTACAATGATCTACCACTATATCCGTAGCATCTAGCAACTCCTGGTTCTCAAGTAAGAAAGTTTCTGACATCCTTATATAATAAAGATCGATACATAATTTATCATAGAAGCCTCAAGTAGGCCATTATGTATGGTTTGCGTCTGAAAAAGGTGCAATAAATTATTGCATTTGATCAAAGTATATGGCTCAACTCATACTTCGACTAAAAGAGTGAGGAGAGAAAAAATGCAAAGAAAGAGTTCAAAAAATTTCTTTTAAAACTCTTTAATAATGTAGTGTATGGCAAAACTATGGAAAATGAGCGAAAACGTATTAATGTCAAGCTTATAAAAATATGGTAAGGTCGGTATGCCTGTGAAGCATACATTGCTGAACAAAACTTCCATAGCTTTTCCATTTTCGATGAAAATCTAGGCTTTACAACTGTCACGAACGTGGATTACTATACATAAGCATATGTACATAGGGCTATGCACTCTAGACCTGTCCAGGTAACTCGTGTATCGTTGTTATTACAAATACATAAGGAAATGTGTAGGAGATAATGCAAAGCTTCTATTAATAGACAC
This sequence comes from Copidosoma aretas, assembly GCA_030522625.1. Lineage (NCBI taxonomy): Eukaryota > Metazoa > Arthropoda > Insecta > Hymenoptera > Encyrtidae > Copidosoma > Copidosoma aretas. Next base: position 19,163 of record JAPYYV010002462.1, read on the forward strand.
TGATAGCCTCATTTACGAGATCTATGATTTAGATATGTATAAGATGATGAAAAGAGATAGCCATTAGTACGACCTGTCAGTCTACCTTTTAGACGATCAGTTTGGCATAGAGTTGAGTTATAAAAAGTTTGTTGGACTAATGAAAGACAAGTACTATGGTCGCATCATGTTATCGTTTGTGGGACACCGCATTCAAGTGTACTCTGTCAGAATAAAAAATGAAAAGCCTATAAGGAAGGCAAAAGGTACAGAAACCACTATTGAAGCCACCGTTGAAGCCACTATTAGCTTTGACGACTATATTGATGGTCTTTATGAAGGTATAACAGTTATGCGTGAGCGACACAAAATACGCTAGGTCAATAAATGCTGTCTTATAATTCGCCACTCGGACATATTACCGTGGGGACACTACTTGTTAAAAATAGAGCAATCAAAAAGTGTACGAGGGCGATATCGAGTCTGCACCTAACACACCTTGGCTTGATGTATAGGGTAAGTATATTAATTCTTATACATTCATTTATATAAAAACCTACATTCACATTTTATATAATTGTTTGATAATTATGTTTCAGACGAATCGACAGTCTAAAAAAGTTAAAAAAGGACGTCTTATCGCACTAGTTGATGTCAGTCAAAAGCAAGTTATCTATTGCTTATCCAGATAAAAAGAATGAAATACGTATTTCTACTGTAATTGAGAGCTTTTGTTAACATGCTTTAATTTGACGACTGTAATGATCAAGACTACACATTAGTTATGCGAATAAGTTTACTGAATTTAAAGCTATAAAAAAATACTGTATTGTAATTTATTTCTCACCCATCGTAACGTTTATAAATTTTGAATGATAGAAGTTAAAAGAGAGATAAATCACTAATGGTTTAAAACCTCACAGATAAGGGCAAAGTTAGAGCTTTTTGTACTGCAAATGAAGAAAAAATATTTCACTTGGTTATTTATTGAATAACTATAACCCACTTAGTCCTCAACATTTTCTAAGTTTACAACTCACATATTTCCATTAAAGTTTTCTGTAATACTAGAGGGATTTGGCCCCTAAGCCCTGGCAACCTTCGCAATTAATACATATTTATTTTCATTATCACAACATAAGGCTTTAGTTTTCATTTAAAAATTAATTTTCATTCAATTTTTCTTGAATTCGATTTAAGAATCGCAGACCAATCTTAACCAATCACAAAATGAATAATAAGTCTCCATCACGTGATTCATCACACTTCTATTCTCTGTAGATTGTATAGGCTAAATTTGAACTGTGTATTATATAATAATTTAATGTTAACTCTCTTTGATGGCAGTGACCAATCAAGTATATGTAATGTCATAGTCAACGTCCAATCCTTTTAGAGGCTGCACTTTGAGGTCATCCAAACTTTAGGATAGAATTAAGACAAATATTAATATCGGTCTTACAGTCAAACTAATAAACAAATATTAATATTATTCTTAATTCGACGTATGTGTGTGTGTAATTTTTAAAATTGCACCCACACATGTATACGCGCTGCTCCATACCAAGCGCGGCTTCACTTTAGAAGCTCGGAGCCAAAGAAAAAAAGGAGAGGAATCGAAGGGAAGGAGAAGATTCGTTTCGTCCCTGGGACTTTATTAGTTTGACTGTAAGACCGATATTAATCTTTGTCTTATTTCAACATTTACAGTCGACAAAAGTATTATTGGTGTTTAGGATAGAATTACTTAAAGCGCGCGAAATGATTAAGGTAGTTGTGTCCCAAATTAAAATAATGATGAGATCATCATGTAACTTTGCACATAGATAAAAGAATATCTAATAAGCACTTCACTACATTTTTGCAAGGCTAGCTTTTTCAGGAGGAAAAGTATCAGTGTTCATATTTTTGATACCTTAACATGGATGCATATGGAAAAATACCTTTTTCTGTACTTCAATGACGTATATCATACGAAATAATAATGAATTTTGACGAAATTTTTTTGTGTACTACAAAAATATCTAATAATCTTAATAAATGTTTTAAATTAACTCAGGGGTATTTGTGATGTAAGGAATAGATCAATACCAGTCCTAGGAACTGCTCAAAGTTATGTCTTCAAACAAGTGCGAAAGAGACAGAAGGCATACCACACTGTCGAATCCGAGGTTGAATCGGCATCCGACTAGTGTAGTAGGGATACAACTACCTTAAGTTGTTAGATCAGAGTCTACTGTGGTTGCATACGATCAACTACGATCAAAAGACGATCGTAATACGATTAAATATGATCAAAATAAGATCAAAGTACGATCAAAATACGATAACAAACGATCAAAATATGATCATAATACAATCAAATACGATCAAAATACGATCAAAATTCAATTGAATACGACTAAAGTACGATTAAAATACGATCAAATACGATAAAATACGATCGAAGTACAGCTATAATCCACTGTTTTTGCTTTACACAAATATTATTTAAATAGTCTTAAAGGGAAAAAAATGCCATAAAGGTTCACTGCCGAATGATGTGCATACCAACAACTCTTTGTAGCGAGTGTGCTTTCTACTGTAAAAGATTTAAAAGTGAGTTACGAACTTTTGAGATGTGAGTCATTTGCAGATGACCAATAATTGCGTTGAAAAGTTTCGTCAATGGATCGGACTAGTGAATTTACGCTCTGTGAGGAGCAAATCACCGCCCTTTACAAAAACTAGACATACCTGCTTACTACTATATTGTTGTTCGAGCATCTTTTTATTTTTTCTTTTACACTCAAGCGGATTTGCTCTTTTCCCTACATATCCATAGCATTGTGCCATAAAAATTGCAACTAGCCTTGCACTCATAGTATGCAGCGTTGAGCTTACCACCCCCCCCCCCACCCCCCCCCTCCCCTCCCCCCCCCATATTGTTGTCCTTTCGCTCGTCACCCGCGTGGTTTATTT
>JAPYYV010002463.1:0-20708 GCA_030522625.1 Copidosoma aretas
ATGTATATCTGTACTAGATAACTTGCGAATCTAAGGTAAAACTTTCTTGTGCTTCTAATTTTGCGTGTTATTGTGAATAAGTCTCTTAAAAAAGTGCATTTTTATATCGTGATTAGCCTGATGAGGCTGGCACACCACGCCAGCGAAACGTCGCAAGAATACAGTTATGAAAGGAAAATTTAATACTGTTTTTATTTATTTTTTAACCTGGCCCCCAACTGATCGCTAATTACTGTATGTACTACATTGATAACAATGGAGGGCACAAACAATTTCACACCTAACAATGTATATTGTTATCGATAAAACATAGAAATTAAAATTGCGAATAAACCATCGTATTGTAAGAACATATATTAATCACAAGAAAAATCATAATTCATTGATTATTTGAATTATAAGTATTTATTATAGACTCATATATTTGAAATATTTCAATGCTATAGCCATAACTTAGTGCCAAAATAATATTATCGTAATAATGCTGACGAAGAAGTTACAATTCTGAATTAAGTGAGATTCGAGCCCGAAAAAAGACTTTTCGTGCGTGTCTTTTGTGGACCTCAGCTATTGATTCATCAAAAAAATGAGAGTCATTGTGGCTGATGTTTAAGTAATTGTGTCTCTATTTTTATAGATATGCTGATGCCTAAGAAACTTCAATTAAACTAGCTGTTATTGTTTGTTCGTAGATGCACTGACGTTGCATTATAAGATATTTCACATTCATTGATGGATAATTTTTGTATTTTAATGTGGCAATTTGTATGTGCTCAATGATGAAATAATTATGATAATAAATTTAGAAATCTGTAAAATAGATACACAAAAAGCAGCGAGAGAACATGCAGGACATTTTACATAAAAGATATCTGTTAATAAATTCAGCAAAAAGCTTTAAAAATAATTTTCTCTTTACCAAATGCAATAGAAAGAATACAAAATCAAAAAGGATATCAATTTAAAAAAAATTAAAAGTAATTATTTCCTAAGTGATCAAAGTAGACCTCAAAGATAACGTCCGCTAACCATCCTCTGCTATCTAATCGTGACAAGAGATATGAAAGGGTTATAAATAATTCATGTCCATCGTAAAAATCCATAGCTCAAGATGCATGTTGAGGCTTGCTCTGTTATTAATCAACTTGTTATCTTGTGAAACTCAATAGTCGCATGGATATTGCTCTTGTAATTAATATAATAGCAAGTTAAACTCAGAAAGTTATAATTATTTTGGATAAACCTTGAAGTTCCATACAAGTAAACGAAATATCGCCAAAAACAACGAATTTTTTTGATAGTCCCTAGTCGTGCCTGCGCAGTGACTACAGCACATGAGCTTGATCATCACTTTCTAGGGATTATCAAAGAACAAAATTCGTTTTGCTTACATGGATAAGACCCCTAGTACGCAGCTTGTGCCCAAAGGAACAAATATAGATACTCCTATTGCTTCTGCCATTCCACCATACCTACTGTACATCATATATAATACTGTACATCATATACAATAGAAGTAGGAATTTTTCTCCCGCATCGCGGGAATCAAATTCCTCCTTCCGGCGCAGGATTGATAAAAAATCGTATACACACCACGGGAAGAAAAAAAGAATGCTTAAATCAAACGTTTGCTACCCTCGGCTTAGCCTTGGGTAGCAATACACGTGTTATCTAGAGCATTCTTTACTTTTCCTCCCTTGGTGCGTAATATACTATTACCTCTAGCAACATGGCAGACGAGAGACTCTTTTTTTCATGGAGGGTCGCAACTGTATATACTGTGCCCCTACTCTCCTACCGCAGTCCGCTGCGGCTGTCTTAACGAAGATTCACGCATGGTGTAAATACACAAGGTTAGACCATGCGCAGGAAAATTTAGCATCTATGCGAGTGCCCCCAGGTGACGTCATATCAATACGTATTAAACTAATGCGTGACATCATCTGGAGCCATGCGCAGAACTCGACGAAAAAAAGACATCAGTTATGGTTTTACCTTATGTATTTACACCATGGATTCACACTAGAACCTACAGCAAATACAAAATATGTGTATAGTTCCACGGCTGGCCACATCGATAAAGCTCTCGACTCAGCGTACAAGCGGCAAGACACTATTGAGTACTGAAAATATTTTTTCTTATCTTTGCCACCTCAACGAAAGTTATACCATTAAACTACCTGATATAAAATCTATATCTGCCTGGTTTCTTGTGCAGTTCTGTTATAACCGAGAAAATTTGCGGTCGGATCTCGGTCCATAGAATTTCGTCGGTTTATGGGAAAAGAAGTAAGTTATAACCGGAAAGATAGAAAAATACATTTTGAATTTATATCTATTTTTGTACAACAAAATTTGTTTTATGTTTTAGTATAGCTTTTATTATGATTCCTTTACAAAGCTTTTAATATTAATTGTTTATGGTTAGAATAAAAATACATAAACCACTTTTCTTTCAATCTCTCCTGTAAAATTCTATTTAAAAATTTTAATTCATTTAATAAATGAATCAACAAATAAATTTAAAATCAGACAATAATCTTAACAAGATAAATATTCCTGAGCTTTTTGTCTTGGTATTGACTTGGAATGGTGAATCACGTTTTGTCTTGACTATTGTCTTAAAAATCACGACAAGACACGACAATACCAAAAGTAACCTTGCTATCTTGCGAAGCTTGTAAAAATAGCTATTTCTACTATAATGTTATAGTAGCTACTTGTATGTATATCATTGTAGAGGTAGTGAATAATAAAAGTCAAACAATTTTGAGAATTAAAAGTACGCAACGTTTTAGTGGCCGTTTTCCACCTTTATCAGGCGTCTGAACCAAATAATTTAGTACAAAAAGTATACACACGAAAGTTCACCAAAAGGTCTCTGTTATGAAACAGCTGATATGCACCTTGATTTACTTACTATACATAAAGTAGTGATTGCCTATCGTGTTCGTCGACATTCCTAATGTACCTCAAGGTACCAGGTATAGTATATAAAAACAGTACCCATTACTCTCATCATATACAGATCAGTTGGAACGATACGTAACATGATGTACTACATTATTAGACTATGTACAGGTAACGATTTTTTTTCTTTAATAAAAAGTTCTTTAAAGCATCACTAAAAAAAACAGTAATTAATGTTCACTTACAATGACTAGAATAAACATGAAAGAGAAATATTAAAGAAAATACACTGTACGACACTTAAACATGTAAAGTAGACTCATAGAGTAGTAATGTACAGAGTAATGTTGGCCGCGAATATGTAAATATCGTTATAATTCAGCAATTATTATTTGTATTTGTGATAAGAAAATAGAAGCATTCTAATTAAAAATTATAATGTACTTGTAAAACTTCAAACGTTTTTTTGTTTACTCAAAAAATGCCATAACCTCATTCGTAACGGATTGTATAACTTCAATCAACAAAAGTCTGCTACAAATTTTCAGAAATCCAAACTTTTTTAATGCAAAATTACTACTTGATGTATGGAGAATAGCCATATAAAATTTGAGATCGTAATATGCATTGGATAACATTTAAGAAGCAATCAAGTACAAATGTTCTGAACTGTACCGTGAATTTTCAAGGCTCTTTTATCACATTGTACTTCATATCTTTCAAACTATTCTAGAAAGTTGAAGCCCTAAAATGCTATTCTCTTCAGAATCACAGAAAATTTTTTTTGATTACCTATTCTTTGACATTTTATAATTGCAATCATATATTTTAGACAAAAAAAGTAAAAAAAAATTTCTAATACTTCTGTATTTTCCTGTGCGTAACATATTTTTCTACTTATTATGTCAAAAAAAAAGATGATTGCAACAAATAATGTCAATAAGTAAGTTATGTGACGGAGAGTGTGTCAGCCAAGAAATGACCGTCCCGACAACCGGTCAGACACTCCAAATAACTACCTAACCTTACGTGGTCCCACTTGCTTTCTCTCCTCCGGGAGGTATGCTGTAGTTACCTGGCTCGGAAATACAAGGTAATCTAGTAAGGGAAACTAGAAAGGGAGACAGGAACGCTAGGCTACAATTACAATTCAAACCCACTCGTACGAATTTCAATCGATGAGCACCTGTTTACCCAGCACCGTTTATTGGCCGAATTTACACATTTCTAATTACTTTACAACTCAATTAATTACTCCGGACAAGATGAGCGTTCGAGGGCCTGGGTCTTGCCCGATAATATATATAGATGTCAGTATATATGTCAACAATATGTGTCGGCCGGTACACGTATCTATAGACAGACACGTCCCACTCGGCCGTAGCTTCTTAGCTCTCCAAGAGATCTCATCTTCTCGGCTTCTTTTATACCGGTCTCCTATACACCTAGTTTTCAATCATTCAACAACGATATGTACGCACTCGTAAGGAGTTCCCATCGGGATTTCCCTCGTCTGCGCGGCCTAGTTATATACGTCAATTTGCCGACCGTAGGCCCTGGCCTATTGGCGCTGCTTATGTGCTCGTGCGAGGATGCCAAGATCCAGCGTTAGCAAAATAACAACCCGTGTGCGACGCACACAAGATGGCCACTAAAACAGCTGACGACCGTCCGTTACCCGTATGGTCTCCTTTTTTCCTCACACACACACACACACATCCACGAAGCCAAAATCCCACGCCTTCCCAACGATTCCGCAGAATTATCTCTCTCATCGACACCCGAGATTTTCGCGGCACTCCAATAAGATATAGATACCTCTCTCTATCTCTCTGTGTTTGGCCTGGTCTCGTCCGCTGCCGGCTGCTCCGTCCGCTGCGTACGCAAGTAGGTGCCTGCGAGGACGTCCCCGACTCCTACAGCCACCGACCAGGGACTCGGTATCCTGCTCCTTCACGCGGCCCCGCACACGCACACCGCTTCCGTGTTCCTTGCTCGGTTTCCACGCACCCGTCCTCGGAAACTCCGTATCCGTGTCAATACACACATAAATATATACGTGCTGTCTCTCCCAATTCTCGAACTCTCGTACTGCCGTGGCGCACGTCTCGTCGACCTTGAGCTTTGCCCTCTTGACCTCGCGTCTTCACGAACTCCCCTCTACTTTCCACGCCTGTCAACCGAACACACTCCTCTCGCGTCTTTCACTCGTCGTCCTAAGCATCCACGTTAGGCAGCTCGTCCCCGCGTTAACACGACACTCCCTTGTTGTTCGTCTCGGCTTTCGGATTTTTCGCACCGTCACTAACTGTCACCTGTTTTCGGACTCTCTCTCTGTCTTTCTCTCTCTCTTGATACCTATCTGGCGTCTTTTCGATCCGGCTTGGTTAATACCTCGACTGCTACTACTTCACTCTACTGCTTCCGGCTACATTGGCTAGTGCTGCTACTACTCGTGCCTACTTCCGTCCCTCTCGCTCCCGCATTAATACACACATAAATAGGTGTATAGGCAGGCCGGCGGCCACTACTGCTGGTGTCTGCATACTTATATCGCGTCTACTTTGGCTGCTCTTGGAACTCGTCGTCGGCAGCACCAGAAACATATATTATTTGCTTCATTATAGATTGCACTTATCTACCTTCATAGTTTCCGGTGGCCGGCGATGACACGCGTATATATAGGTGTATCGTGACAGGACAGCCTTAGCTGTTGCGTCACAAACCTCATCCTTAGGCTAGTCATTCCCCTAAATGTCTTAAGCCGTAACGCATCGGCGGCCACCAGATTAATATATATATATATATATATATATATATCAACTTACCGAGGCTGTGGCACCCCGTGGTCCTCCTCTGGTGATCCCTCTCCTCTCTCTCTCTCTCTTCTGGCCGTACCTGTAAACAATCTCAAAACCTATCCTCACTCTCAGCCTGAATCCCCAGGATTCTCTCTGCTTTTCTAATTATTCCATTCTAACCTGTAGTTCCTCTTTGGTCTGGAGAATAGTTCTCCCCCTATCAATACTACTGCCTATCTCGGCCTGGGGATTTTCAACGTCCTTATTTCCCTCTGCCTTCTCTTTCCTTTGGTGTCTCCGTCGTCTCTCTTTCTCCTTCTGAGTGACTAAGAGAACCTTAATCGGACCGAGATAAAGATTTCCGGAAGGTGCTATCGAGGACACGCTTCCGCGTGGAAATCGGCAGGTCACCGATCCCTTTCACTAATTGGATGACGGCATTGAGTCTTCGGGTTCGAGAGCTTGGAGGTTGTCCACTAGAGCGAGACCTTGACCGGTCCTGACTCCCCTTATCAGGTAGGCTTCCGCTGTTGGGAAGACTCCCACTCTCAATCCTCTTTCGTCGCCCGTGAGTTTTCCTTTCCTTTTTTTCGTCGCGCTTTTGCCTCTCCTTTTTCTTTCGGTTTGATTTTCTCGCTCTTCTTTCCGTCTCCGTAGTTCTCGTTCAGTTTCCTTCTTTATCCGTATCTCCCCGAGCTTTAACTCTTCTTCTTCCTCAACACTTTTCAGTAATCTTCTAATATTTTTAGTTCCTTAAATCTTCTACCTTGCTCTCTTTGTTCTATCTGTCTCTGTTTCTACAATCTCCTTTTCTTTCCCTGCCTCTTTCTCCTTTCATTCTCCTCGAACTTAGTTTTCTCCCGTAATTATCTCTCCTTTCTCTCCTTGCCTCTGTGTTCTTACCGTTTCCTTTGCAATTTTCTCTCATATTCCTCTAATCTTCTTTCCACCTCTTTTTCTTGTTTCTTTAGCTCTCTCTTTCCTTGGTCTTCTTTTCTTTTCTTTTTCCAATCCTCCATCTCCATTTTCTTCTGTTCTTTCCATCTCTTTATTCTTTCCTTCCTCTTCTTGTTCTTTTGCTCGTTTCTTTTCCAGTTCTTCTCTATGTACTTGTTCGTTTCTTTGCTGCTCTTCTTAAAGACGTCTCTTCAAGAAGTCCCTTAGGTCGGCGTTAGTGTTTATCGTGGTGACGCACTCAACTTGATCGATCGTCTGGGGTATCTTTCGATCTTGATTAACAGCGGCACTTAGTATTGAGAGGGTTTCGACTTTCCTTCTCTTTTCCAGGCCCTTCATTCCCTTCCTTTTTCTTTCCCGCTGTAATCCCTTCACTTTCTCTTGATGGCACTTATTCTCCCTCTCTCTTCTCCTCTTCTCGCTTTCCCGAGCTTCCTTCTCCTGGTACTGGCGGCAGTGGTCCCTGAACTGGTGTGGATACTGTTCAAAATGAACAGGCGGGTTGATTTTACCCTGGTGCGTCGGGTCATGACGTTCTGCCAAGTATAAGGCACCAGGGGAATCCACTCGTCTCTTCAGGGCCTTTCTCTGCTGGCATCGGCGATGTTCGTCCCCGCACCGCGGGCACTCGACCAGTCGAACTCCCTGACGACCACAGTTACGGCAATAAAGTCCTTTTGATCTGGGGCATTTGACCGCGATGTGGCCTTCATGCCAGCAATTTAAACATTTAAAGGGCCGGGGAACTAACTCAGGCACTTCGGGAACCAGCCTAAGATTGTCGAAAAGTAATCCCCTCTCCTCCCTATGGATCCTGGGTTTTCCTGAATTCTCCCGCATTCCTTCGTTTCCCTCGCGGGAACCCAGTACCTTTGGTCCTCGGCTCCCCCCTGTTTCAGCCTGATCAACCAGTGGTAGATTGGTTCTCAGGTTAGAAATTAGGGATTCCCACTCCTGATCGTCTCCGAACTGATGGAGTTGGATTGGTATGAAGGGGTTCCTCACAGCCGTCGGCAGGAGTTGCGTACCGGTTTCCTTGTCCATTCCCGCGGGTCTTATAGGTTTCTCTCCAGAAGGTAGAGTAGGGTTAGCAGCAGGTTTTTCTGACGGCAGGTACGGATCCTGGGAAAGGATCTCCACGTCCTTACCGCCGCCAGAGGTCCGCCTGCTCAACCCGAGGTTAATATCCTGGAGAGGATCGTCCTCCGACCGCGAGTCGGGCCCTTGGGAGACCATCTCTCCGCTCTTCTCGTGACCAGAGGACATCCTTCCTGAATCAACATCCACCTTCGAGGTTGATGCCCCCCTCAGTCGTGACTTGGGTACCTGGGAGACGATCTCCACGCCCGTGCCACCGCTGCATGGCAACCACCAGAACGTTTCGTTGAAGCCAGTGGAGACGGTCCAATTAGTAGACGGCATGGACATGGTGGTAGTAGTGGTAGAGTTCATCGTCCAGGCTTGCTATGAGTTCCGCCATCTCTGCCTCGGAAAGAGAGGTGATCGGGAGAGTTGATGAACAGGGATAGGGACTAAGATGAATATCCTGAGAATCGCTGGAGCCCGCATCATCCTCATCCTTTTCCTCAATAGGGTCGAGCTGGAGGCGGTAGGGTGAATTGATCCTCACGGGTCTAGCCTCCCCATCTTCCATTGATCTTAGCAACTCCTCTTCCTTCCTCTCTCTAAACAACATCACTAATCCGAAATCCCCTTTCTCTTCTTTCTTTTCTCTATTGTCCTCTTCGGGATCCATCCCCCTCTTCTCCCCAAACATCTCATCTTTTCGATCGGACCCAAGGAGTTTCCGTTCCCTCTCAGGACTGATCTCTTGATTGGCCTTGGATTGAACAGGAGATGAGGGTATATTTGGCTCCAAGCCTAATTTCTTATCACCTGTTTTAGTTTGGCTGGACTCTATTACCTATAAACAATCAATACTAGCTTTTATACCTATTTTATTCCCTATCCTGACTATGGCCTCGTTTGGGCACATACTTTTTGAGTTCGGATATATGCGCTTCGTTGAGACGTCTACTATTCCCTTCCCCTTCCCGTAACACATGGACCGTCGACAATTTAACCTGAACTACCTCATAGTGGCCCTTGAATTTCGGCGCAAGTTCGGCCGCAAATTTCTTTGACGCGTCAGACAGAAGATGAGTCCGTCACAATACTAAGGTGCCTACCAAGAACCTAACATCCTTCTTATCTTGATTATACCGCAAGGCCTGAGTTTCCCTAGCACTATCTATGTGTTTCGCCACGAGGTCCCTAAGCATGTCCAAACGCTTCATCCGGTCTTCCCATATATCAAGTCCTATCCTTTCTATCGTATCCGTCGCCTCTATTTCCCTCCGCAAACTTTTAACCTGACAGGGGTGCTGGCCGTAGTTTAAATACGCCGGGGATACTTTCGTCGTCACCTGAGTCACTGTGTTTATCGCATGCCTGATTTCGTGTAAGTGGAGATCCCAGTTTCGGAGGTCCTGACCTGCAAAGATTGCGATAATCGTTTTAATCGTCCTATTACTCCTCTCTACCGGATCGGCGCGGGCGTGGAGGTCGTACGGAGAAGTGAATACGTGCCTGACTCCGTACTCCTCGAGTGTCGTCCTAATCAGTTGGTTGTCGAACTCCTTACCGTTATCCGTAAGAAAAAAATCTGGAGCCTCCCACCTAAATAATACTAACTCCTCAAACGCGCGTGCTACCGATTTCCCGTCCGCTTTACGTATGGGTTTCAGCTCGATCCATCGAGTAAAAAGGTCCTAAAATACCACCAAATATTTAAAACCGCTCTTGCTGGGTCGGAATTCCATTAAATCTGCGGCTACCACTGCCCACGGCCTTTCCACGATCCGCTTTCCCATCAACCCCTGGGCTCCGGTTTTGGGTACTTTGTACTTTTGACACTCTTGGCACAACCTAATAAGATCCCCAATACGCCAATAATACTCCTGAGCGATGCAGTCGTAGGTCTTTGCCAATCCTAAATGACCACTCAAAGGGAGACAATGCATGTCGCACATTGTCTGTTTCCTATGCTCGGCCGGAACTACCAACCTCCATTTCTCTTCGGGAAAGGAAATCAGATCCAGTAACGGATCGTATCGGTACCTATATAATTTCCCCTCGTCAACCCGCCAACCCTGAAAATTGTACGGGGTGTCCTTAACTTCTTCCAGTAACCGTAGATAGTCAGGATCTACTATTTCCTCGAATGCCTCAATGGCTAACTCCTCCTTCTCATATAGACGAGACAACGCATTTGGTACATGGTTCGATGCGCCCTTCCGGTGAACTCGTATCCTTCCAAGTACGGCCTTAGCTTTTTAATGGCCCAGATAACGGCCAAACACTCTTTTATCCATATTGCTATAGTTCCTCTCGGCCTGATTAAGCACCCTACTCACGTACACTATGGGATGTTCTCCGTCGTCTCTGGTCTGGGTTAACACCATCCCTGGGGCGTAATTGCTCGCGTCCGTTTGTAAGATAAACGGTTTGGTAAAGTCCGGCCTTGCGAGCACCGGAGCCGTCATGAGGGCCTTTTTTAATCCGTCGAAAGCCTCTTGTTGTTCAGTTTCCTAAATCCACGCCTTTTTTCTTTGAAGTAATTTGACCAGAGGCACTTTGAATTCCGAATCATGTCCTCTGAACCGCGAGTAGCAACCCACCATACCTAGAAACTACCGTAACCGTTTGACGTTCTTAGGCTCTGGATAATCCAGCACTGGTTCTACTTTTTTTTGGTTAGGACGTAGTCCTTCGCTGTCCAATATAAACTCCAAATATTTCAGCTGCAGCAGATAAAACTCGCACTTCTCTTTTTTTATCATCAGACTCGTTTCTATCAGTCTATCCAGCACTATTATCACATAATACGTATGTCTTTCGTAGGTATCCGTGGCCACGATGATATTATTTAAGTACCCAAATACGTATGGCCGCAATTCTCCCCCAAACAGAATGCCAATTAGCTGTGGGAAACTCATAGGAACGTTACTTAGGCCAAATAGCATACGCACGTATTGCCATGATCCAGACCCCTGGACCGCAAACGCCGTGAATGTCGACTTCCCCGAGTTAGAGGTACCTGATAATAAGCCTGTTTTAAATCTACCTTCGACAAGTATTTAGCCTCTCTTCGACGGTCAAGTATGGTATCCATACTTGGCATCGGGTATGCATCGCGTTTTCTTACTTTGCTCAGGTTCCTAAAGTCAATGCAGAATCTGTAAGTCCCATTTGGCTTCTTGTGTAGCACGGGAGCCTGGCTATAGTCTCTAGCCAATCGCTCGATGATTCCCTCCTTGAATAACCGCTCTACCTCCTTTCACAGCAATCTCTTGCATTTTTGGCGACATTCTTCGACAAGCCTGTCGAATCGGTTTGTCCACGGTCACCTCGATCACATGTTCGGTGAGTTACGTTTCTCCCAAGAGCTTATCGGCCGAGTTTATAATATGGTTCACCAGCTGCTCTATTTCACTCGCTCCTCCGTAGAAATATCACTTATTCCCGCGCATTCTGCCAGCAACGTAGTTCCTGATGCCTCTCCCATGTTCTTTAACGAGTGCCATTCACCCTCTAACACCACTTGGAATAGTCCTCGACCTAAACGTAAATCCATATCAAATGTGTCCTGGGAATCTCGGCCAAAAATGATATCCTGGTTAATGTCCTTAACGGCTTTAGCCTGGATCTCCCGAGTCTGGCAGTCAATCTCGCAGCTGATTTTCAAAAGGCCCAGCACTTTGGACAATGTTGCGTTTACGCTCACCATCGCGGCGTTCGTTGGCTTTAACCGGTCTGAGAACCGCTTGGCCACTTGTGGCCCGACGAGTAAAGACTGTACTCCCGTGTCCAAAAGCGCGCTATACTACTGCCCACCCAAGATTACCGCGAGATAGGGCCTATTCTCACTACTAATCCCGGCCGTCTGTTCCGTTTCCCCTCCGTCTCGGTCTTCCTTTTCTTCTTCCTCCGGGTTCCGCTTGAGTTTGAACGGCTCATCTGTTCTGTACAAGCGAGTGGTGTCCATCTCTTCACTTGATTCCGAAACGTCACTACTCAACCCTGAAAAACTAGCCTTATTGCCTCACGCTCCACCCTTTTCCTCCCAGACTGCGTACAGGCTCCCATCCCGAAAATCCCCCACCCCCTTCTCTTCCTTATCTCCAAACGTGGTGGAGTAGAAATTCTGAAGATCCTTCTCATCGATCTTCTGGGGTTCTCCCTCGTTTTTAGAGATTGAGATCTTCCCGTCCTTTTCCTCCTTCTCGACTTCCCACTCCGTTGTAGTCCTGACATTTCCAGAGTCGGGCTTCTAAATTTCCTCCCTAAAACTTGTTTCCTCGAGCTTAAAACTTTTCTCTTTCCCGAAATCTTCTCGTAGAATGTCGTAATCCCAGTCCTTACCCGGGATCTCTTTCGTGCACCACATCTTCTTATATCTTTTCTTCCTCTCTTTTTTCCACTCGTTCTTCTGGGATTGCCAGATAGGCTTATGATCCTTTCATGTGACAAGAGGCCGCATTCCTCCCTCCTCTCCACTATCTTCCCCTATAAGTAACACGTCCAAAATTCGACTCATCTTAACATACTCCTCCTATGGCCAGCGGACCGGTTTATTCTCCTGCTTCCCAGGGGTTCCCCCGTCTCATTCTTTCTTTAGCTTATCGAGGCCATTCTGAAAGTATTCAGCTGCGGTGGTGGCGTTATCCGTCCTCTTTCCCAGACGGACGTTAGGCCCCTCGTCCCACTGGCTAGTTTCACCCTTTTCCTCTAACTCTCCTTAAAGTTTTCCAGTCGTTAACGTTGCCCTTCCGTCCGGCCTTTTGCCCTCCCTCTTTCTTATTTTTGTTCCTTCCTCACTCCCGATGTTCAGCCGTTGACCACGATCCAAGCGAAGACTCTTTCCTTTTAACGCCTTCATGGGTCAAGACGCGGGGGTTGCAAAATCTAGCGAGCGTAGTTCTGGCCCCCGCACGGTCCGTTTCCCAACGTCTTCCGCCAGATTGCACACTTAGGGCACGACGAGAAAACCACTCCCATGGTCCCACAAACCTGACAACTAGTTTGGGGCTTGGGCTTAGTCTCGGTCTGACTCCTTCGCAAGGATCAATCGCGCGCGAGATGTCCTTTAGTACGGCACGCATAGCAAAGGGTCTCCGGGCACTATGACGACCGATGTCCAGCGGCCCTACAGGTATAGCAGGTGGTTATGAATCCCCCTAAACCGGTGGATCGGTCCCCCTAAATAACCTTGTCTCCGGGTCTGGCTAACATCTCGTTATCTTCTGTACCTTGCTTTACGACTTGAGCCCATGAAGACGGTGGTTTTATCTGAACGAAACTCGAAATAATTTTCGTTGGTATCTCGAATAACGACGATCTATTCACGTCCCTGACGGTGGCCATCTTTGGATTATTACCTGGCCAATTTTCCTGTTCGTTTCCTCCTTTTCCCTTCTTTTTGCCCTGGCTCTTTGCTACTGGAGAACCCGGCCTTTTCTCTACAATCTCACTTACATTCTCCGTAGCTGCGACCTAAGCCTTTACCACTGGGGCTCCGGTGAACGCAGGGCTTGGCACATACATCTTGTCAGCCGGAGGTGGCGGCACGTATCGGCTATCCAGTTCTCTTTGCCTTTCTGAACACAGGCCGTACGTCTCTATGTCTTCCAGACTCATGATGAGTTTGTCCGCCATTGCTCGGCGGTATTCTGGCAACACGTTTTGCCATGCCAACTCTACCACTGATCTTTTGAATGGCGGCATGGCGAACCACGACACAATATATCTGAACTTAGGTAAAAACACCGTGATTTTCTCCGTTTTGGCTTGTGTGCGTCTACGGAGATCGTCCCAGAGATCTTCCTCGTCATATTCCTTAACGTATCGACGCTTGAAAATCATCTTAATGGCAGACCAGTTCTCCAAATCCCCCCTGATTGTCCTGTACCAACGGCTAGCCTCCTTAGCCAAAACGCTGGGTAAGGCCTTCAAAAGTTCGGACTCACTAAACTCCGAACTCGCCCGGCAGTCTTCCTACTGCTCCAAAAACTCCTCGGCATCTCATCCTCTATCTTCTTCCATAAACTTGATACCCCAGCTCTTGAGAAACTTAACGGCCTAGGATCGCAGCCAGCCCTCGGACTATTTTCCAACTGACTACTCCGCACACTAGAATTATCGATAGGGTTGGGTTGCTGTCTGTATCGTTCGTCCGTCCACCCCTGACGTCCCTGTACTGGAGTGATCAAGTTGGTAGGCAGCACCGGAGGGACTAAACGGCGAAAACTTAGCCCCTCTTCCTGAATACCCCTGCGGCCACCGTTGTTAGTAGGATTTCTGCCTTCACCCGCACCTGTGGTTTCCTGCCTAGGTCTCCCGGATCTTGTTCTCTTTAGTGGAGCGGGAGAGACCTGACTCCCCCCTACGGAGTCCTAACTCAATTCATATTCTCTCGAACTCTCGTAAGCTGGTTTATAATGATCAGCCCACTCTTCTTAAACCCGAGTAGATCCTAACTCCCACTGTTTCTCATGCCTTTCCCTCTATAATTCGGCCAATGTTCTTACTCTATCCTCTTCCTTTCTCTGTCTTTCTAACTCTGTCCTCGCTGAACACTCCTTTCTCTCCATCTTCAACCTCGCGGCTGCTTTAGCATGCTCCTCTCTTCGACGTCTCTCTGAGGTTGCGACTAACTTGGCCCTCTCTTCTTATGCCTATTTTCAAAAGCCACCGCTGCTCTGGCTTGATCCTCCCTTTTCCTATGTTCAAGAGCCGCGGCAGACGCTCTAGCGTGCTCCTCCTTTCTAGCCTATTCCAGAGCTGCCTTCGCCCTGACGTACTACTCTGCTCTTCTTTGCTCTATAACAGCCGCTGCCTTAGCCTGATTTATTCTCTTTCTCTTCCTTATCGGCCGTTCAATTCCCTTATCCCTATCCTCGCTACTACTACTCTCCACACTCGCCTGACTTGAATCCCGGTAGCTAGCATCTTTGCTTGCGGGCGTAAAATATTCGCTACGGCGCGATTTACTCGTTCTGGGAACCTTTGAGATAGACCCATTTACGTTGGTCCCTGGAGTACCAATTCTGACTTTTAGAAGTGCCGGACTCTTTTCCATGGAGGCCTGATAATAACCTAAGGGTAACTGACCAGACATTAACGCGTCGATTGAATCACTAAATTTGCCTGATTCCCGGCTATTGGGGCGGATCAAACCCTACGAAGACCGGATCCTGCTGTAAGGTCACCATTTGTTCGGCCTGAGATGCCTGATTGACCCCTAAAACTTCCTGATTATTCCCTGCGAATGCGTGACTACTCCCTAGGGATGCCTGATTAACTCCCCAGACCCTACTATCGCCTATCCCAAAACTTTTTGCTTCCCTTACCCCTGTGGTATAACAGCCTCGGTTTGGGACTGGCTCGCCATCCATTTTAACATCTTATGCGGAATCAGTTGTCCCTGAGCCAAGTTTCCTTTCACTGTAAATGCCGAGGTCCTTAATGTCTGTTCACTGTGTACGTTTGCGAACAGGATTCTCTGAAGGCTTGGGTCTATACTCGCGTATCGCATCTATCTCTTTTGTCCGCCCAGCCTACTTCCTCCCCCCAGAACTGATGTCGTGATCGAGGTCATGTACGTGGTCGTATACGTCGTCGTAGTAACTGTGGATACTACGACTACCTGAGCTACGGCACTGCTGTGCTCGTGGTCTGTATTGGTCAACCTCATCACTAATTGTTTATTATCCGTTTCTTACGCCGATGCCTCCTAATTCCGACCAGCTCGTTTTCTTGGCGTAGGCACGGGCATATCCAAACTTCCCCTCGACGTCCCTCCTCTTGGTTGTCCTTCCTGATCTCGCTCACTGACTGACTCTTCGAGTGGGCTCAGTTGCATCTCGATTATCGCGCTGTCCATACTCATTTGTGGCTCAAAAGCGGTGATATGTTATACTCCTTTTTCCTCTTGGCCTAACCCTAACCCCTCTTGTGATTGGTCCGTCCAGGTCACGTGTTCTTCCAAGGTACGCGCGTCAGACAGGACGTCGTCCTCATACATCGGTACTCGGTTGTCGGCCGGATTAAGTTCCAACATAAGAATCCGAAGAAACCGATCCCTATTAACTCCCTCTGTTTCCGAGGTACTACAACCCTTCATAATCAAATGGGTAGCCACTACGTCTGCAGCCATCCGATACCCCCCGCCTCTTTAGAGCTCGTAACTCTCGCGTGTTGATTAACCTTTACATCATCTCTTAATGCGACGTCATGGCACTGTTCTTTTTCGCTTTAATTCACCTGGCCTACCTAACGAAAATTCACTGTTTGCAAATTTCCGACTATCCTACTTTAGTCGCCGACGGTCTCTTATTTTCGAAATGTATGCCCTGTGCGATATGGGAAGCCGCAAGTAGCACACTTACACAGCCGTCTAAATATCCATTATTTTATTTTTATAAATAAAGAATAAATGATAAATATAAATCTATACGATTATTATTACGTTATTTTAATTATTATTATTTCTATGTATAAATTATTTTATTCTTTATTTTTTATATCGGCCAAGTTTCTATTAGATTTACTTTTTCACGACACTCACACTTACTCACTCTATTACCTTTAAAAAAAAACACTTAACACCTAAATACCTTGCTAATCTTACAGCAGATTTCCCCACTACAGGAATGCCATTGTGACGGAGAGTGTGTCAGCCAAGGAATTGCCGTCCCGACACCCGATCACAAACTCCAAATAACTACCCAACCTTACGTGGTCCCACTAAACTTATCTCCTCCGGGAGGTCTGCTGTAGTTACCTGGCTCGGGAAAACCAGGTAATCTAGTAAGGAAAACTAGAAAGGGAGACTGGAACGCTAAGCTACAATTACAATTCAAACCCACTCGTACGCATTTCAATCGATGCCCAGTACCGTTTATTAGCCGAATGTACACATTTTCAATTACTTCACAACTCAATTTATTACTCCGGACAGGATTAGCGTTTGAGGGCCTGGGTCTTGCCCGATAATATATATAGATGTCAGTATATATGTCAATTATAAGTGTCGGCCGATACACGTATCTATAGACAGACAAGTCCCGCTCGACCGTGGCTTCTTGGCTCTCCAAGAGATCTCATCTTCTCGGCTTCTTCTATACCGGTCTCCTATACGCCTAGTTTTCAATCATTCAACAAACGTACGTACGCACTCGTAAGGAGTTCCCCATCGGGATTTCCCTCGTCTGCGTGGCCTAGTAATATACGTCGATTTGCCGACCGTATGCCCTGGCCTATTCGCGCTGCTTATGTGCTCGTGCGTGAAAGCCAAAATCCAGCTTTAGCAAAATAACAACCCGTGTGCGACGCACACAACATGGCCACTGAAACAGCCGACGCCTGTCCGTTACCCGTATGATCTCCTTTTTCCCTCACACACACACACACACATCCACGAAGCCAAAATCCCACGCCTTCCCAACGACTTCGCAGAATTATCTCTCTCATCGACACCCGAGATTTTCCCGGCACTCCAATAAGATATAGATATCTCTCTCTATCTCTCTGTGTTTGGCCTGGTCTCGTCCGCTGCCGGCTGCTCCGTCCGCTGCGTATGCTCGTAGGTGCCTGCGAGGACGTCCCCGACTCCTGCAGCCACCAACCCGGGATTCGGTCTCATGCTCCTTCACGTGGCCCCGCGCACGCACACCGTTCCCGTGTTCCTTGCTCGGTTTCCGCGCACCCGTACTCGGAACTCCGTATTCGCGTCAATACACACAAAAATATATACCTGCTATCTTTCTCGATTCTCGAACTCTCACACTGCCGTTGCGCACGTCTCGTCGTCCTCGAGCTTTGCCCTCTCGACCTCGCGTCTTTACGAACTCTTCTCTACTTTTCACGCCTGTCAACCGAACACACACCTCTCGCGTTTTTCACTCGTCGTCTTAAACATCCACGTTAGGCAGCTCGTCCCCGCGTTAACACGACACTCCCTTGTTGTTCGTCTCGGCTTCCGGACTTTTCGCACCGTCACTAACTGTCACTTATTTTCGGACTCTCTCTCTCTCTCTCTTTCTCACTCTTTTGATACCTATTTCGCGCATTTTCGATCTGGATCGGTTAATGCGTCGACTGCTACTACTTCACTCTACTGCTCCCGGCTACATCGGCTAGTGCTGCCACTACTCGTGTCGACTTCCGTCTCCCTCACTCTTGCATGCACACACACATATATAGTTGTATAGGCAGGCTGGCGGCCACTGCTGCTGGTGTCTGCATACCTATATCGCATCTACTCCGGCTGCTCTCGGAACTCGTCGTCGGCGGCACCGGAAACATATGTTATTTGGTGCATTATAGATTGCTTTTATCTACCTTCATATTTTTCGGTGGCTGCCGATGACACGCGCATATATAGGTGTATTGTGACGGGACAGCTTTAGGTGCCACATCACAGTTATTAAAAAAATAGTAATTTAAATCTTAAGAGAACAATATTTTATAAATTGTCTGTTAAATGGTAAAAATATCTAAAGTTTATCGTTGATAATAACATGTTGTTTATTATAATTATCAATCGAGTTTATTTTATCGAGGTACCTCAGGTACCTCCTAATAAAATGTTTGATAATATGATCTGGGTATGAGTTATGATGCAAAATTTTTTTACAAGGTAAATATTTCTTTTATAGAACTCCTTAGCTAATAATAGTATTGCTCTGTCAGCTAGATGAAAAATGACATTAGCTTTGTATTTGTATGGGAGATAAGAAACGAAATAAGGGGTGCTGTTTGAGGTGTTAGATTTTTGACTCTAGTAAGAAGATAATTCTAAGCCTCGGATAGCAATAGCAATATCTTAAAAATAAATGGAACGATTATTTTTAATTTCATGTCTTAATTGTATGTTTTTATCATTTTGTATTAAAGGCGTGAACACTAAATCAACTTGCAATTTGTTGATGCAAATTAAGGTGTCGTCCGAATATTTTTCATAATACAGAGAGACGTAATTCTATTGCTTTTTTAGTAAATGTAGGAAATGTGTTTTCTAATGTTCCATCACTATGTCTGCGAAGAAAGCAGAAGCTAAGGAGCCCATGGGAGTTCCCAACTTATCGCGAAAGAATTGACTATTGAAACTATAATATACGTCATTGAATAATAATTTTGTACAATTCATAACATCATTATATAGAATTTTACTGAATCTACATATTAAATTATTACGTCTATTGATACTTTCAATTACCGCTTTAAGAGACACATTTTAGAACAGAGAAGTGACATCAAGCGAGACAAGGACGTAATCTCCAGGGATTATAACAATACGGATTTTAATAATAAATTGAAAACTGTCATCGATGCGTGAGGTAGGAGCAGCTATACATTGAGTAAGAGGTTTTATATAGTAAGAAAGCAAGGGAATATGTTAACCGTTTACTGAGGAGTCGATAGGGCGGAAGGATAGGGAGAGTTTGTGTATTAATAATTTTTGGGAGTCCTTAACATTTAGGTAGTTGTGTATTAGTATAGGTGAGATTCAAATTATTATATTTTTTAATAATATGAAAATGGCAAATAAAAAAGTGTAGATTCTTTTATTAATGAAATTTTAGTCGATATTTTGCCGTTTAGAACGGCCTCTTCAGGACTTGTTACACAGCATATAAAAAAACATAAAAAATGAGAAACAAACATTCCACAATGATATTATTAGACTAACACAAGAGAATGTCTTGATACTTTTAGTGTCACATATATGGAACCAAATACATCACCAGGAGCATTTCATAGTTAACCAGAGTTTTTTAAAATGTTATCCTATCTTGATAATAACCAATATGATCAGAAAACATAAGAGATAATGTAGGTTGAGATAGTCTAGTAGTTATTTCTATTGTATGCTTGAGGCAACTACCGCAACCAATAAATTTTTACGATTTTGTCTAATAAGCATTGTAAAATGTTTGTTTTGCAATTGTTATGATTTTTTATATGCCCTGTAACAGGTCCTCAAAAGCCCATTTCAAGCGACAAAATATAGACTAAAATAACTTTAATAGAAGAATCTACAATCCATAGTTGCCTTTTTCTCATCAATTATCATACTTTTGAGTGAGCATGGAGTTTAAAAGAGAACCTTTTTGTTATAGAACAATATAGTTTTTGTTAAGGAGTTCGTTATCGTTGATAGGCCGGTCATAATATGATTCGAACAACAACAACATTCTTTAACAGCAATCCGACACCGGAATATTGTAGAATCAGATTAAAAGAGGGAAAAATAAATCAAACAGTCTGCTGCTATCTGGGCTGGAATGGGGTAGCTTTTCATGGGTTTAAATGAGTTTTTCGCGATTTCTGGCCGAATGGTGCATTTTTTTTAAAAGTTTAATGCACAGGTTGTAGATAGTAAGAAGATCTGCAACTTTCGTATTTACCATTTTTACCCTAACCTCATGAATTTTCGAAAAAAATTATAAAAACCGATTATTTTGTTCTTAATTTATGTTTGAAAAAAAAAAATAAGCCTAATCTTTGCCAAAATATATCTTTTGGTATTATAAAAATTAGTAATTTTTTCAAAAGGAAATATTCTAAGTTTTTTTTAAATTCCATTTTTTCGGAAAAAAGGCGAGAAAATTGAAAAAACCGAAAAAATGACTTTTTTTGTGGTACTTGGCATATGCATCGTCAAACAATCATTATTAATTAATAAAATATATGTATGTATAATATTGCTCACTCGAGCTGCTCGTCGTAGAATTCAATTTAAAAGAATGCTGTACATTACTAGGAAAATGAATTTTCATGAGGTATCAGTGGGTGGTATGACTAATTACTGGTCTATACACACCTCTTGTACTTACGTGGTCACCTGGTTGCGTCCTTCTAGGGAACGTTGTACATGCATTAATTTTCAAATTTAGGGAAATCATTTTCACCCCCTCTCCTTTTTTCCGCTAACTTATAAATTCCCCCTGTGTCTGAAAGAAACTTTCAGTGTCC
>JAPYYV010002464.1:0-33923 GCA_030522625.1 Copidosoma aretas
CGGTCTAGAGCTTTTGGTAATGGTTTGGAGCAACAGCTGGTCCGCATAATCGCCTCAAGATAGATTCCAGGTTCTCGTGCTAATGTTAACTTGGAGGGTCGGGGGAGTGGTGAAACGCATTAGCACCGCCATTACAGTGGATTCACCTCTTTCGAACTGAAAAGCTGCTTCTAGCTGGGCTGTTTATTCGTGTATAAATCGGCCCTGTCTTGCGCTGCCATATATAATCATTGCAAACAATCTTAATAAAACAGTCATGCTGGTTTCATTTCTCTTTACTGTAATCTGCTGTTCTCCTCTAGACAAGAATAAACGTAGAATGTGAGGGTGTTCGAATCGAAAATTCGTATGACATTATGCTGGTAAGAAAACCATAAGCACTTGTCTGTGCGGAGAACAGTACATAAGTGGCACATACATGAATATCATCTGTACGTAAACTTTGTAAAGTTTTCAACCAAGTAATTCACAAACTGTACCCTAACAACATTTTTCACTCTTGTATTAGTGGCAACTTTCACAGCGTTCTGCGCCTCCATTTAAAGTTTTTTGCGTTCTCCTTATTTCGTTCGTCTTACTCCTTTTCTAGTCTTTTTATCTCATCGTATGAATGACCAGCAGCTTTCTTAATTGAGTGGAAGTCTCAAAAAATATTTCCAAGCACATGTGCTAATGGTATACCTCTTTTAGATATGCCCTTTTCATAGCCAGTAAATCTGTAGAAAAAATGAATAAAAACAACGAAACTAAAAAGGTGCTACTATTCAGTAAAGAAAGGGGATGAATATCATATGTGACTTAGAGAGGAAGTCGGCATCAGCTTTCGAGAGTTTTTACGAGTTATTGTGGACAGTATTTTGAACTGTAGAACAATCAAAAATAGTGTTGACATGTCTTTATTCTTTCTTTTATTTTTCCTTTCGAGATAATTTTTCGATTTTGTTCTTGGTACGCGTTTTTCTCATAACTGATAACTTTGACAGTATGCTCGATGCCCTCCTAATCTTATGTAACAAATCGTAGGTTTTACCATGATATCCTCTTCTTCCTGAATTGGTAACGTAGCTTATGAACAGGTTTCTGAAAAGTAATCGAGTCTTGTACTTAGGACCATATTGACAAGGGGCTCTGTGTTTTACTCTTATCATTTTTAGAGACTTGAAGATTGTATAAGTTCTAATCAGTCTTAGGCATATTTACTATTAATTGTAACGATAATGTTATTATGATTACATCATTATAAAATAAGAAAGGGTTATATAGATTATCATGATTTTTATTAGTGACGGTTCTGGTCCTTTCAGCAAACATACCACGCCCAAGTTCCCAAGCGGTCCCTCGTGAGTTAAATGATGAAAATTTTTGAAAACAAAAGATCACTGTCATTTGTCTTTCGTCAATTTTATTCAAGCTATTTTTTACAACGTTAATATGTTGGATTTTTTAGAAAAATCTCTTGGGTGGATGAATCTAGATTCTTTAATCTGAAATTATAAATTTCTTTAATTAAAATATTATTTTCTTATAAAGCAAGCATAAACATTTTATAGAAATACATTGAACCTTTGAAAAATATAATCATTAGTAATATGCCTCTCCTTCTTTAGATGTAAAAATAGCTATATTCTGTCTTTCGGTATTGTTTTCAGTAATCAGTCAGTTTGAGAACTTCGTTCAAGACAGTTAGACATTTATTGGGGGAATACAATGATACAATCATAATATTTATACTGGGTGCATCTCATAACATTTTGTTGAAGTAAACATTAAAATTATTTCTTAGGTGATTAAGTTATCCACCGGAAATACGATGTATTACTAAAAAAAGCTGCAAAAGTAATACCGTTGTTTTACTTAAAAAATGCTGGAATATCAAGTATAATAATTTATATAGTATTGTGCGATACTCGTACAACAACTTAACCAGAGCAATACAAACATTCAAAAGATCTAGGAAGTAGGACCAAAGGTACCTTGGTTACATGTGCCCATTATCGAACACAATTTTTTCTACTTAAGATGCAGTCAATGTCTGAAAGTTAAAAAAACTCCCGAGGTAGGGGCAATTTTTTTTCTTCGAATAACTTACTTCATTTACAGCTAAAAACTTCTAATGATATAGTATTTGTTAAATTAAAAATAATAGTTCAAACAAAAAACTTTAAGCCTTCGGTAATGAAATTGTTTTATTTTTACAAGCATCACTATGAATTTCAAAGAGATCTCCATGAACAATAATATTTTTAATCGTTGGGCATTCGCTTATTCTTTCATAAGAATAGCCTATAATAATTGTTTACTTGTATTCTTATTTATAAAACAATAATTTTCGATCTTCAGACATCTTAAAAACTTAATTAGTGGGTTTTATGGATCAGCCTTCAATGTATACTTATTTAACATAGGAAAAAATCCACTTCTTTTCGTGGTCGTCGATTTTATTTTAATGAGAACTGTTATTAATCATAATGCAACTGTTTATATTTAAAAAAAAGTAAATTTAATAAGGGAGTTAGTAGGAGGCTTGAAAAAAAAAATGAATAATAATGAGGTATGATTCAAAAGTAAGGCTACTGTCTGAATTTCGCGGGATACTTACAGTCGATTTTTGTTTTGTATGGTTTTTTTCGCTGGTACACTTTTCCTGAAGTTATGATAACAGTTTTAGCTATATAGAATTTTTAGTTTGTGTACACGAGCATTTTGGTGTACTCGGCGATTTTCACCACTCGTACTGAACGAACTTCGTCCTTGACTTATAGCACACGTATATCTGCGTCATCTTCAAAAAACAGCCGGAGCCGCCAGACAGTAGTAAGCTCGTTCAAAATTTGAAAAGCTCCGCAAACGAGCCGATTGTCTTATCTGCCTTTGAAGTGGGTCAGGCAACGTGTCAAAGGCCCGCATGTACATGAACACAGTCTGGAGTACGCTTGAACTTGCCCTCCTCTGAAGAAAAATCTCCTTTTTTTTCGCTATCTTCTACAATAGAGACTGACGAAAGGAACTTTCGAATTTTTCAAAAAATAAAGAGAGCAGTAACTTTGTCAAAGACGAATGTGGATAAAAACATGCACCACGTAAATCGGAGGAACAGAGCGGTACTGGTGTCAAAAGAAGTCCTTCCTATATCCTTCGCCAGTTATTGTAAGATCATGTGAATGTGCCCGTGTTTTTTTTACAGTCTGTGCATCTCGCCTCTGTATTTCACTTTTTATGGAGATGCCCTTCACTATGTGCCTGAAAGAATAGCTTTGTCACCAGCTCGCTTCTGCGCACTACGAGCAGCACGTGTAACTTATACACCATGCCCCCTCATTTCTTTCATACCGATGTATTTCCTCTACTATTTTCCTGATTTCCTTTACTCCGTACTTAGCCCGTTTTAGAAACTTGTATAAATGAATATCAATGGTTATCTGATACTCGTAGGGTATTGTAGTGGATATATCCTTCCAATATTCTCAATCGGGAAAATTCATCGTGACAACGCACCGTTAACAGTAAACCACGTCAGTGACAAGCGGCTTCTCTCCTCTCCCTTATATTGTCTGCACTTCCAAAGAGCCGAAACCACCATTAAAATCATTGTGGACCGACCATAGAGTACTGCAAAGAGGCTTTCACGATAATCGTCACCCCGAATACTATTGCTCGCACTGCAAAGCCAACCTACCTATATTATTGCTGATTTCATACTCGATTGGATACGTCTTATATACATGTCCTTATAAATGTGACCTAAATACCTAGTGGCTTGCGAACACTGACCCCTCGATACCAGGCCGATATACTGGATGGAGGGAATTGTAAAAAAACGCGCGAGAATACACCCGGAAAATCGGTCAGGCTCCGAACGAAGTCGTCCACACAAAAAGCGATTTCACACCGAGCGCCCGACAGCTGGATTTTTTTCACAGCCTCTTTTCCCTCTAATAGCGGTGATAGTGGTGGGCACCAACTCGTTTTTGCGGTGCACCAGTGGAAAAAGAAAACAAGCATTCAAGGACGTGAGTTGCAAAACGAGAATGGCTGGTATACCTCCGAATGATACGAGATGAGCGTAATACGGTTTTTCGTTTCGAGCAGCGCTTTTCGATTACCCCGAAGGCGGATGGATCGAATGGAAGAGCGAATAATGGAAGGGGGGAAGGGGGCTCCGCTCGGGGATTTCCGTATGCGCGGGACGTTGGAGCCATGGCTCACCCTCCGGGGCGTGACTCGGGCGAATCTCTCCCGCGGCTTCGTCTTCTTCTTCTTTTTCGTCCCCGCGCACAAGGGCACCCTCACTTTTTCGGCTCGCGATGGCTTTCCTTCTCTTCGTACCGCGCGTCTTTCACAATACTTTGATTCAACCGTGTAGAGCAGATATTTCTTTCAACTTGACACACATTCGATACGTACAAGCCGTAATGATACATGGGCCCTTAGATTTTACGAATGAACTCTTAAACATTCAAGACACCCACTCGACGCGATTGACGTACGGTTCGTTGTTATTATTTCGACACTATCGCCACGATGATGATTAGGATGATAACAGTAGAACAAATTGTACGTGTTCGCAGGAGTAATTTTTCCATCGCAGAGAACACGTTCCTACGATGGGAAGTCATAGATTTCCCGAGAGGAAACAATATCGGTCGCGCGACAGAAAGAGGATGAGGGTGTACACGCGCGTGAAGCAAGAGGGAGCGAAAAAAACTTCTTCATCCCGTCCGGCAAGCAGATCAATGGCGACGCGCTCGGCGGACGATCCGTCTCTTTCCCTTTCTCTGACGCCTACTCCGTCACGGCGTGGTTGCGGAAAAATACTCTTCTCCCCGTGTTTGCAGTCAAGTACTTTTGCAACTTCTGGCTTTCCCTTTCCGTACGAGTGGAGCCGTGGAACGAAGGGATTCAGTGCCATTCGACAAATCTTTCCTTTATTCGTCTCGTTCTGATGTTTTCCTGGGCTTTCATTCTTTCCAAACTCAAGTACGGCGGCAGCTCTTTCTCACAACAATATCCTCCATGTTTCGACACTTTCAACCAACAGCGATGAGACGGTGGTGCTTTTACTCGGTGCTCCGATGCAGCGGCAGACGGGAGCAGGGGCGCTAAGTGCTCTCGGCTTTTCACGGACATCCCGAAGCCACTTCGTCAATCTGACAAACCCCATTCACGGGTCTTCGCTTTCGATCGAGAGGAGCGTGCATCTTGGATATCCTTTTTTTTTTATCTCTGGCTGTCATAAGTCTTCCGTACGCGGCTGTGGGTTCGGAGATTCTGTTACAAGTGCGAAGGAAAGGTAGAGTGGTTGGGTTTAGTGCGATCGAAGGATGGTTGGAATGGATTTTTTGAGATAACGCTTTGAACTTGTGAATATCTTTTTGAAAGTTTTCTAGAAAAAGGATGCTTGAGAATTTATAAAAAATATAATGCAGTTATTGTGAGCGTTGAGAGGACGTATGAAATATAAAATATAGATTTGAGATAGTAGACATAAATTTATGTGTAAAATTCATACGTATCATGGTAGGAATGCTAAGTAGAAATATCAACGTATGGTCAGCCAAACGTGTTTTCAAATCATTTTACTCTACGTCTGTTGTTTTGGGAAATAAGCTAAGCTGACGTGTTGTATCCGTAAATGCATAATGATAAATAGAGAGTGCTAAGTAGAAATATCAACGTTTGGTCGGACGAGCGTTTCTTTACCGTATCATGCTCACGATCCGTCGGCTTGAAA
Source organism: Copidosoma aretas (assembly GCA_030522625.1). Lineage (NCBI taxonomy): Eukaryota > Metazoa > Arthropoda > Insecta > Hymenoptera > Encyrtidae > Copidosoma > Copidosoma aretas. Next base: position 5,732 of record JAPYYV010002464.1, read on the forward strand.
AAAAAGAGTAGCAGCTGCGGTGGAAAATTGTTGTTCAAATATCGATCGTCATCCGATGGTTCGTAAACCATGTGAAGTTTAGGTTCCCATTGCTATGGAAGTGATTGCTTATAACTTGTAAACGCGTCTTTCAGTTTGTTCTAAAAATCACATGTTACAATTTATAATTTGGAAACATTTTAGGCTGGATCTCGAAAAGTCTGACGATATACTTTGCTAGCATGAGCTTCAAACGGTACATTCAAACTATTATTGATGCACCTCATTTTAGAATTATTAACTTTCCTTAAATTAGTCATGAGTATCATACGTTTATAAGGTAAAATAATTTGATTTTATGAAATCGTTTACCGGCAAATTCTTAATTGTGATTAAAATTGCATATTGATTTTTCTCAAAAAAGGGGAAATTTGTTCTCACATTGTATATCCAGCATTTTGACAATGTCACGAAAAACAAAAATATATCATGTACGTGTACCTAACGCTCGTATCTCCCTCTCTCACGCGGCACAAAGAACGGAAAAAAAAAAAAAAAAAAAAAAACACAGGTTTGTAAGAGAGTTATAAAAGCAGGAGAATGAGGGAAAAAAACTCAAAGCTCATCTGTTATAACTCTACGGCCAGTAGTCCTCTGATGTGCGAGAATAATAAGTACTTTTTAGCACAGCTGTGGGCTGCCTAATATAGGATTCCCTTTTAAACTTTCGTCAAACGTGGACATGAATCTGTAATCGCAATTTTGTTGCACTCGCGCAAATTTTGTTTTCCCTTGATATTTTGGTTCCAGTGATGATATATATTTTTCTCTGCGTGTAAAAAAGCTTTTACCGTCAGGTATAATAATAATCAACGTCGGTCCTCAAAAGTGCGCTCTTATTGATGGTTTTTTTCCCCCTTGAAGAAACGAAATATTTGACTGACAGATTTTATGCAACGGATAATAATCATCGCATGTTGTTTTATTTTGTTGCAGAATGCGATTGGATTTACGAGGAGCATCAGTGCCACAGGGGCTGCGTTTTAGCGAGTCCTGGATACCCAGGTATCTACCCGCCAAATTCAAAGTGTCGATATCTCATCACTTCCAATCGAACCGTCACCATCAACATCTCCTTCACCGCCGTTTTGATGCCCATGACGTAAGTAATACAATGATTCTCCACAATCAAGCTAAAAAAATTAATTTGGAAATAAGTGTTTTGAAAAATAAATCAAGAGTGGGCACAGAGTAAGGATTCTACCGGACGATCTAACTCGCAGCTACTATTATTAATATAATTTCCTGATAACATTTCTCTTCCCATGCATTAATTGGTTATCAAAGAAAAGCAATGAAGCAAATAATTCTTCAGGGAAATTAGTAGACTTGTGCAAGTGACTTTTCGCACTGTAATCTATTTATTATAATTCTCTGATACCAAAATCACTTAAAAAATGAGAAAATTTCGTAAACAAATTACAATCAAAATTTTTTTACTTGTAAATTCAGTTGTTTTTTTTTCGTGATTTTTTATCCTCTCAAGTCTACATCTCGTGCTTGATTTAATTCATCCTTCACACAACAACCGTTTCGCAATAAACAATCAAATGAATCCGCAAGCAATAACGATACATCGCACGCAATACAATATCAGTTACAATACGATTCTGACGTTTCCGGCTCCAACTAGAACAAACAAATCCTCCGAATATCTCTTCCACGGAGGGAACGCCAATAATTGTAATGATTAATTTTCCAACGTTTGCACTTCTCGGATTTCCGTTGCTCCCGGTAAATGCTACTACGGCTTCCGGTATAATGATATAACCGTGGGCAGGGTTGGGGGTAGAATTTCACGTCTCGGAAAATTAAATTCCGTAGCCCGCGGAAGAGACGACAGCCCGAGAGGAGGACAGGGATATGGCCAACGGCAAAACTTGGAGGGGAATGGCAGGGCTTTTTAAAAGTTTGGCGGTGGGTGCCGGACGGATCTCGCTATTTCGAACTCTTCGATCTCTCGTTTTTCGAACCTGCCGGGGCTAACCAAGTCCCCCTCTCCTCCCTTTTAGTTTTACGCCGTTCTCGCTCAACGGCCCGGAATAACCGCACCCTTCTTCTCCGTCTTCTTCCCCGATGGGATTGAACTTCGATACGCCACCCAGCCTCCGTTCCCCCGATGTTTCCCAAAAACTCTGGCCCCCAGTTTTTCCTCGGACTCACCTGTTCTCGGAGCAGAAAAAAGCTCGCTGCGTCGCTACAGCCATCATCGGGCCCCCTGCAAGCTTTCGCCCGGCAGAGCTCGCCGGCTGACGATCGTCCATTCCGCGCGCGAGCGATTCTCCCCGAGAGGACCGGCGCAATCAGCCCAAGATACCCGCGAGGACGAGCTCACCTCGCGCGCCACGTACCTTTCCTCCCTCCGCTGGCGTGCGGATGCGCTGTCCTCGCCGTACGGCCGCAGAACGGCTTTCGAGCGTCTCGAGCGAGCCGTGTGCAGGAGAAAGGGCAATGAAAGCCCCGGGAGTCGTCGTCCTTGCAGCTGAAAAGCCAGTCCTTAAAAGGTTGCGCCGGGGGACGGGGCACGCGATGCTGCCGTATCCGTTGCTCCCGGGGTCTCGCTCGCGCGGGGGGTGAGGTACGAGCGTGGCTCGGAGAAATAGACCTCGAGGCGGCGAGGAGAGCGCGGGAAAACAGGGCAGTAGCGCGGGGAAGGAGAAAAGGGCGCTCTTTTTTTATCGTTCGTACCCTTTTTTTCTTTCTTTTTGGCCTCGCCTCAGTTTTACACGGAGCGCGGTGGAGGAACAGCGCCCCGCCGCTTTCATGATTCGCGGAAAGACTTTTCTCCCGATTCGATTGCCGTATTGGTGTGCGTCGGATAATTATATTACCCGCAATATATGGGTAAACGACGCGTGCGGAGGAGCTCTTTCTGGGTCGAAAAAGTATATACCAGTGCGGTGTACGCGAGCGTGGACGGAGAAAACTCGGTGCGGGGAAAGGAGCGCGCCGGGTTGGAGCAGACAGTGCGCCGTCGTTGGAGTGAAAAGCAAATCCGAAATAGAATGTTGAAACGGCGGGGTCACAAAGGAAGGGTGCGCGGAGGAAAATGCGGGATGGGAGAGGATTCGGGTGAAAGAGAGGAAAGGAAGGCAGAGAGTAGTGGGATGTGGTGGGTTGTACGTACCGTGTGCTCATTCGCGTGTGAAAAGAGTGTATTCAGGTCTCACGCAAATGATCCCTCGCGTTTGAAAACTCACCGACAAATCGCGTTCTCAGGGAGGGAAGGAAAACGACGAGCATGCTCTGCAGGGCTGCTGTCAGCGTGACGTGCGTTTGTGCAGCATCCGTGTTTCCTTATCTCCGAGGATTCCGCATCTTTCGGAAAAACCTTGATGCGTGAACTTATCCGCATGTTGGTTCCCGGAAAATTGGACTCGCGTATTGTGCGGATTCATGTATACGGTGCACTCGCACGAGTGACTGCATGGGGAATGGTAGGTTTCTTCCTTCAAACGTGAGACGATATCTTCGATTTCTCAAAAGCGTTGGATACTGTTCGATCGCATGCCCATTGAATAACAAAATTGTGATGAATCTGCTCCCGAGGAATTTTTTTCACACTTGCTGGGTACGACAAACGAAAAGAGGCAGGCAAGACAAATATTTGTAAGACAGGACAAAATGCGAGAGCTCGAGCAGTCAGAATTACCGAGGACTTTGTCGAGTCGAGCAGGAGTAGTAGTAGTAGTACGAGTCAGCGTTACGTCAGACGAACCTTTCGGAGATACATAAGTACTCAGCCTGACGGACATGCGGAGTTGGTTACGGAGAGATTTCGTTGTTCTTTGGCTGTTGAAAACTTGCCACTGTCAACTATGTTTTTGTCTTTTGTTACTATCAAATTTACGTTGGCTGAATCCTGGTTTTACGTTGAATATAAAAGTATGAATCAAAAACCGTCGTCTAATTAAACGATATCGAGATGCGTTTGAGCCGTCAAGAAAACATACGTTATTTTCTTATCTCATGAGCTAGAAGAGCAAATGGGGTTATATCATTCGCTTTTCATTCGATCGCTCAAAATAAATTTACCCGATGTCTGACTATAAAACTGAAAATTCTGTTTTGCACCTGTATCTATATTCAAATAACACAACGGTCAGTCGATGCGCTCGCGAGCCTCGAAAGATCTGCCGCTGTTTGCGACGGACGGACCTATACGTACACACAGTCCACAAGAGTCAGCGAGCAGAACAGACGCGGCGTAAGAATCGCCCCGCCGGCACTTTGACTCGATTGATTTCGTCGTCGTCGTCGCCACCGCCACCACTACCGCAGCAGCAGCAGGTATACAGCGGTCGCGACGCGGATTGAATTTCGCCGGGCTTTCTCGGGGCCGGAGTGCGCGCGCCAACGTAACACCCACTCACGCGCACGTCCACCGCAGCCGCTGTACTCGGGCTGAAACCTCGTCGAGCTGCTGCTGCGGCCGCGCGCGGATGGAAAAAAAGGCTTACCCCCCCCCCCCCGGTACTACTACTACTACTACTACTACTACTGCTGCGCGGAGACCAGCCGTATCGCGGACTCCGCCATCGGCCGATCGAAATCCGCCGGCGGCCGGACGCGCGGGATTTAATTTCGCCCCGCGCGAGGAATAACTCGCTCGAGCCGCCGGGGGGGGCTGTTTCTCCCGGGCTCGGTGGAGATCATGCAAATACCGCGGCCCGCGACCCCTATTGTCCCCCTCGTTTTTCGCGGCGTCCCGAGGCCGGCCCGTTGCTCGAAGGGAGAGAGAGAACGCCGGCGTTGGGTAAACAGTCGTTTTCCCCCGACAATGGAGGCTTCGCGGGTACAATAACCGGGGATACAGGCCGCGTTTCTCATTTAAAAGCCTCGGAGGGCGCGCGACGAGCGAGACCGCTTCCTTTGTGCGGGCGCGCGGGTGTTCCGGGCGTCCCGGGCGGGAGAAATAAGTCGCCTTTGTCCGGTCCGTGCCACGGCGATATTATCATCAGCGCCGAGGGGAGGAGACGGGGAAAATTAATTGCTCGCCGCTGTGCGACCGGACCCTGCGGCTTTGGGTGTATTTATGTATGGGTATCGGTGGATTTATCGCGGCCTGCGGCGTCGCTAATTGAATTTTCTCGACCCCTTTTTTTAGTGGATGTGCCGTATCGTCGTTGGTTCTAAAAAAAATTCCAGGTTCACTTATTTCATGGTTCTCGTGAATTTACTCTTGATTTTGTTTTGGAAGTCAATCATTTCCGCGCGAACTGTGCTATCTGATGGAATCGAGTGTCGTATTCTCTAACGATATCACTCACCGGCATTTCGAGGGGGGAAAGAAAAATAGTAGAAAAAAATACAGCTCCGAGAACTCTTGTCGGACGTAACAAGATCAGACGAATGATGTTTTAACTGTGTTGAGTCGACCATTACAGAGCACGAAGATTAACTAAAAAACGAAGTTATGCAGGGGAGTAGGAGAACTCGTTCGTTTTTTTTGTCCTTTTTGGCTTCTAGTTCTCTCTTTCGATTCTTCTTTGGTAACGTGTGCGAACTTTGCATCAAGTTTTAATGGGGAACGTTATACGATCAAAAGTGATTAACAAACAACAGTAATAATAATAAGGATTCGAGCAAAAAGCGCTGACGAGATAAAATGAGTCGAGAGCCTCGAGAAAAATGAGCAAAATATAATATGTTTCCACCGGGAATGTTTTATTAAGGATTCATTAACTTCAGACTTTCCGCGAAAAATATTTTCATTATGTTTGCCCAACGAATTTTATATTGAAATTCTTCAGCCATATGATGATAATCATGATTTAATTCGTGCATAATACAAATTTTTACTCGCATTATTTAAATGAAATATTTTTTGTGCTGAAAAAATTTAATCCTCCCGTATAATTTCGTTGGATGAAAATCAAGAAAAAAGGAGTCGAGCCCACGGTGCAAGCTATTTACTAAAACCTTAATGAGCTTTTTGAGCTGAACTTTAAATAAACAGTCGAGAAGAGATGCTCTCGGCTCTTATCTTGTCCACAGAATGGAAAATACATATAGTAGTTGAAAGGTGCTGTTGTTGATCCATTTGCCTCGAGCATCATTTTTGAATTATTCCTACCCGTATTCTGTACTTATATACATAGAAAGTAGGATGAACGGAATGAGAAAAGCAACTCGCGCATAGAAAAATGCTCAATGAATAATTTTCAAGCTCCTCATTCGATGTATGTTACCGATTTTATTTCTTGTATGCAGCTTTCTTTTTCTTTCTTATCTTTTTACAAAGGGAGGTCGACTGGCTTCATTGACCGTCGCAATCGTCTTCTCGTTTCAAAAGATTTATCTACGTATTATTGAATCAGAGGAAGCGGCCCCAGATTTCTCCATCAAAAACCAAAGGCAGGAGAATAAAACAAGGACGCAAATTTTCAGAACGTCGAGAAAATGTGCCATTGCGGTAACATCGAGCCCGCGACTCTCCGGATTTTGGAGGCATGGTTCGCGAAACAATGCCGAGCGTCCAGAGAAAAATACGCGACGTAGGACGCGAGGAATGGAAAAACAACAAAGTCAGAAGTAGAAAAATGTTCCAGCGCAACGTACAGCTTGTCGATGCTTGCGTTCCTCCTTGCGACCGACCCCAACTGCAGACGTGACCGTGATTTTTGGATTCCTCGCGGAAACTATTTGAATTCTGGGCAACGCGGTTATTTCGTGAAGCTAGAGACAAGATGCACTCGGAAAATACTCGACGCTAAACAAAAAGCAAAGAAGAAGAAGAAGAAGAAGAAGAAGAAGAAGCTGTCACGGGAGAGTGGGGGTGAAACGGGAAGGAAAGGCCATTTGTCCATCAAAAAGTCAAAAAGCCCTCTCCTGCTCGTTCCCGGAAGTGTAAGTAGTAGGAGTGTCTTGCCACTCGCACACCTGGTCTCTTGTTCTACCTAAGTTTCTACGGAGTCTTATACCACCCGAGCTCGCCGGTCCGCTCGCGGAGGAGAAAATCTGGGCGAGGCAAAGAGTTTCGAGGTCGGGGGTGGCACGCGGATGTAGGCTTGCCGGGCAGAGTCGAGAGGCCGGGCAAAACCGAGGGGAGTAACTTTGAGAGACCATCCACGCCGTGGTGACGGAAAGAAGGGAGTAAGGGCGCTGCGCTGTGAGTCGTGGGGGTTGTGTGCGAGTGTAATGCAGAGCACGCGGTAAATAATAGCCGGCCACGGGTGCGAGTCGGGGATGCGTGCAGCTCGACGCGGCCGAAGCGAGCGGCCGAGAAACTTTTTCGCTTTCTTACTTTCTCGCTGCAGGACCGCAAGAACGGCGGGGATTCAAGTTAGCGAGCGATCGGATCCGAGACGGAAATTTCCACGCAGTCTCGCCCTGCTGCACCCCCGACCTCGTTTTCTTACAGACCGTTCAACTTGCGCTCCTCTGCTTCGATAATCACCTTAGGATACCAGAATGATACTTCGTTTCTCTTCATCGAATGAAAATCTTCAACCTCAACCACGATCGTTCGATTTCCCGCGCTCGCGACGACACGAACTGCGACGTCGACACTCGAGGAAAATTATCGAGCCCAAGGCCCGCGTCATTAATTCGAGCAAGGCGACGACGGGAGGAGCGAGGGCGATTTTTCTTCCCCCCCGCGGTGCATTCAGACGTCCGGAGCAGGGGCTCGCGATAACTGGAAGAGCAAAGTTGCCCTCGGGCACGCCCGCGCATTGTTTTAAGTTTCTCGCGCGCGGCTGTGGGTATATATACGTGTATGCGTCCACACAGCTGCGCACCTATAAACCTCCGGGGAGTCCCGTTCAACGGGGAACACCGGGGCGCGTTTGTCACCCCGCTCGGCCCTGGTACTGTTCGGGCCGGGGGTGGGCCCTTTTATACGCGTACCCGTATAATGCACTCAATCACGACAGTCCGCTTCTGCGTGTGTATATACAAACCGACGGAGAATTCGCACAAAGGCATCGCCGGAATTACTCGGAGATCGACTGTGCCGCGGTGAAAGGGGGGAGAAAGGCTCCGGGGTTATTTTCTCGGGATAATTTGGCGAGGCAAAAATAATACAAGGCCGTACTGTTTGGAAGATGTGCCTGAAGGATGGAAGTTTGATTCGGTTGGAGATTCCGTCGGATTATTTGTAATTCGGGTCTTCGTGTCGAGTGGATTATCTTGATCTCGATTGTGTGATTCTCGTACAACGGTACGTTCAAATCTGGGTGGGGACTTTTGAACTCGGTGTAATGAGTTGTACAGGCTTTTGCATGACAGGACAATACAAGACTTTGGAAGGTATTGTGTAAATCCTAATAAATAGCAGGATTTAAATGTCCTTTTGTCGTATTCTCCACGCACGGAGTTATTAATCTTGGCGTGCTTCTGCATCTCACATTTTAATTGAATACAAAACAATGACGATAAAAACCGTTCCTGATTCCATTTTCCAGCTGGTACAAGGGTTTCTAAATAATATCACTCCGTTTCGAAATTACACGAATCAAGAGTCCCTCGAGCGTTAACTCACAGACGCGGATGCCCTCGATCGGTCGATGATCCCACGGATGATCCCCAGACGGTTACTCAAAGACGATGCGGCTCGTCGCGCGCTCGATAACATACACAACACAGACGCTCAACCATCCTTCATCGCTCATCATCCATCTCCATATCTCGGTGCAGATTTGAATTCCAGCTGATCAGAGTCCTCTGTAGCTGTCGCCACCGCCGGTCGACGATAAAGGCACGACCGAGCCGCTCTCGTTACCCGTCCCGCGGAGGTGCTTTCGAATTAAATCGAATCAAATTATACCCACCGCGGAGAGCGAATCCGTTTTCATTAGCGAATCAGCCAGCGCTCGCCGGCATTTCCCCGGCGGATCTCCCGGCCAACGAAGCCGTGGAATTAAATACTTCGACGATTAGTTTTATTATACATCTTCCTGTCTCCATCTCTCTGTGCGTCCGTCGAAACGCAGGCACACGTCAGCGAGAACAATCCAAAAAGCGAAAGCTCCCCCCCCCCCCCCCCCCCCCCCCCCCCCCCCCCCCCCCCCCCCCACCACCCCCCCCCCGCCCCCCCCCCCCGCCGAGCCGAGAAAGTATTTAAGTTGCAGCTCGCTCCCGGAGTTCCAGGTAAGAGGCAGGGGTGCCAGACTGCCGATTAGCACGCGTCGTTTGCCCCCCCGGAGTACAATTATGGCGAAATCGTCGGCTCTTGCGTCAGAGTAGGGCCTCCGGAGGAGATGAGGCTTGCTGCTGCAGTTTGAGACGAGAAAGGCAGCCTAATGAGAATGAGAAGAGGTGCGCAGGATGAGTGTGCGCGGTGGGCGGGAGTATGTATCTGTAGCACAAGTGTACGACACCTATGTACGTGTTCAACGTGAGCATTTGGTTGCCCATCTCGTTCGTATCCTCGACTATGTTTTACTATACTATTTTGGAGTACGCATGGACTATTTGTTTCCTTTCTAACCAATCCGCGAAATATTGAAGTTTGGTTCATCGGGAGAGACACAAGTATAGTACTTACAATTGTATTCGACTGAGCACATAGTTCCACGTACGATGGTGTGTACAAGTCGTCAAAAGCAGTGGATACTTGGTAATCGGAATATCTCTATCTCTCGCAATGGTAGTTGTCGGGAGAAATAGCAGACCCGCTCTTGTACCGCGACGGTATGCCGTCAAAAGCCGATGGACGAATACTCATCGCACGTGCACCTCCTTTGCCTCGTCAATGGTGCTATGTACAGCTCGGCGTCCCGTGTTTCCTCGAATTCTTGTTGCGCTGCGAATCGCGAATTCGACTCACGCTGTGCACCGATGCCGTTCTCGGAACCCCTTTCACCCTCTCCATCTCTCTGGGTCTGAGGGCATCCTGTAGTTTCAACTGTGCGTCCGTTGCCGCCTGCTTCCTATCGATTTACTGACAGAGTTTGGTTCTCGTTTCGAGTCGATGATCGCCAGCACTGGAACTTGCGAAATTTTGGTTGATTTTTAAGAGAGAGGCACCCGGTCGTTACACGAGCCTGAGCATGAGAGCATTTTTACGTGACGAAGGGAAAAAATGGGGGCTCATAGTCGCGCAGAGCAAAGCAAAGCCCCGACGAGTGTCGAACCGGACCGAGGGTGTCGAGATTCTCTTGTCAACCATGTCCTCCGCCTTTTTCCCCCTTTTCGTCTCCTGAACTCTGTGCCCTTTTTCTCCGCTCGCTATACCTTTCATCGCACATTCGCTCGACACTTTCTGGACCTAAAATCCACGAACCCGAAAATTCACCTCCCACGAAGGACAAACAGCCCCGAGAAAATCGAGACCGAGCCATGAATTAATCCAACCTGCGCGCGGGACTGACTCTAGTTTATGCCGCTAATTTGTTTTAATTTCGCGGCTGGACGTTAACGGGGAGCCAGCAGCGGAGGACATTATTCATGTTACACATTACAGCGGGGGTGAAAAAGCGCCCACCGCGCTACGGGGGAGATGAAAACGGTGCAACCCCCCCCCCCCCTCGTTTCTTAATTCAGACCGCGGAAATTCACCGCTAGCGCCACCTGCCGGCATTAAGTGTAACAAAAAGGGGGTCGGAAAGAGACGACACCTTTTCCCGTCCGCCTTTTTTCGATTCGTCTTCCCTATCGCGCGGCTCGGGCCCTGAGACTGACACGCCGGCGAAGAAGGAATCACGGAACGAGATGGGCGCCCGCGCGACGCAATTTTAAACGGATCAACCGCTCGCTCGGAGCTCATATAGCCGACCGTGGCTTCTTCTTCTTCTTCTTCTTCTTTTGCTGGATTCAAAGTACATTAGCTACGGCGGGGGTATGCTGTGGACTGTGTGTGTATAAAACGACGACTTCCTCTCCACCATCGGGGCAAAGATGCAAATGTATAAGAACAGAAGAGTAAGCCCTTTCACGGAGGTTCGGTACTGTGGCCGCTTCGAAAGATAATCTACTGGGTTGGCCTTTCGCTTTTTGCGGTTTCCCGGCAAAGCTCACTTACGTATACATGTATACAGTCGTTTTTACTGCGCTGAGCCACTGTATATATACTATACCGTTTTCAGAGACAATCGGTCTGAATCGCTTTCAAATTGGTAGCTGCAGTTCTCGCTATAATTTACGCGCCTCGCAGTGACGACTGGAACTTGGTTTTACTTTCTCTATATTTTTTTCTCTTCATAGGCTGATTATAAAACTTACTTTAAAATTTGTTCAACGGGTTGAGCCGTTGGATAGATTGAGTTTTTTGTAGCAATCACAAAAGAGCACGAAGGTAAGAAAATAAATAAAATCTCGTTACGGACTTTTGTTTGCATTTGAATTCCTTTCTTCGGATATAATGAGCGTGTGCATGTGCGTAGCTGTGTGCGAGTACGCAGTTGAAGGCGCTCGAAAGTTTTGCACAATATCGTTTAACGCGGTGTTTTTCAAACATGTCCCCACTTGGTCCACGTCGTTCCTTTTCCTGCTCTTTCTCCTTCTCACTAACTCTTCGTTTTATTTACCTTCTCACACCTAGATCTCTACCTCCATCGTGACCCTGTTCCCTTGCTTTTCTCCTCTGTGCCCCTACCGAGCTTTCGCAACTTGCTGAATATTTACTCCGCTGTTTATCTCTAGCTCTGCAATTTACTCTGCTACTCAGTGAAACTTCAATTACGATTTTTATCAAAGTCTTGTTATGTGTACGAACATTCAACTAGATTTTTTTATATTTTTTCCGGATCAACTTTTTTCCAAAAACAAAGTTTACTCCCGAACAAAATTTTTATCAATCCAATCTTGCACAGAAGGGCGCAAGTTTGAAAAAATTTCGGATGCTCCAAACAAACGCGAAAAAGAAATCTCCGGCAGAGTAGTACACTTTGACGAACGCCCGTGCATGCTGCCGTGCGCATGCACGTTCGAGGCGCGTGCTCCCGTCACCCCCAGTCCCGCCGAATTAATAGAATCACCGGATTCTCCCTTTTGCCCGAAACTTCCCGCGCCCACTGCGGCCCCGAGCTTTTTCAACGCCCCGCGGGGATGCGTTTAATCTCCCCGCGATCCCCAAAAAAAAACACAAACACCGAGCATTCGGAGCTTCGATTGGCTTTTCCCGCGCTCCCGGCGAGCCGGAAAATCTCGCGGCGGTCGAAAGAGAAACAGGGCGCGTACACAACACGGCACTTTCCGAACACGGAATAACAGAGTGCCCCTCTCGCTCGGCGTCCCTTCCCGCGAAATCCCCCCCTCCGCGAGTACTCGGTATTATTCCGAGTTCCTTGAAAACCTAGCTCGAAGAGTCCTAGCGCACACAGAGGGAGAGAGAGCGCCGCGGGGCGGAGGACGACCATCCAATTTTCCCGGCCGAGCAGCGCGGAGAACGGCGTGAAACTATCCCCGGTGCGTCGGCTTTGGCCGGCTTTTCTCCGAGTACACTGCTGTTTCCGATGCTCCCTTCCGCGCGCGTGCCCGCGCACGTGCCCGCGCACTTGTTCGACCAGCCCGAAATATTTGTCCTCGCGCGTCACCGGTGTTTTTCCGGTTTATTTTCGGGAGCTCGGGCGAGCGCGGCACCTAAATAAATTAACCGGGGGCAGGGTTGAATCCCGGGGGCTGATGGTTTGTTCGAACTTTTTTCGGACACGGGGTTCGGGGAAAAATGAAACCTCGTTCGGCAAGACGGGCGTGGTGTTGTTGACGGGATTGCGCACGTCTTGATTCACAAAGTAAGGGTTGAATCTTGGTTATTCCGTCGGATCGATCGCTCCGTCGAATTTTTTTATCGCTGTACTGCAGACTCTGCGCTCTGCTCGAGAAATACGACGAGCCCGATTTACCGAGAAATCACGTAAAAAATTTATGCCGAGAAAAAAATTGCACTCGTTTGTATTACACCACGTAATCGTGTATGACATGTACAAATGTCGTTATAACTAGAATTTTTTATTCAAGAGGCGGCCCTGTGTTTTTCTTTTCCAGGCACTGCACGAGTAATTACATCGCCGTTTACGCCGGCCAGACGACCAACAGTGCACTGCTGAGGACACTGTGCGAAAAAAAGACGGGCAGTGTGGTGCACGTCGGGAGGGACCTTCTCGTTGAATTCCGGTATTTAAATATGTATTTTTACGTAACGATGTTAGCTGCGTACTTCCTTTTTTCCTGAAAAAAGTTATCACGACTCGTCGCTGAGCAACGATGTTTCGGTGTAATATTGAATTTTTCGTTGATGCCATCGATTTTGCAGATACAAGCGGTATATTTTAACTTGCGGAAAATTGTAATCGAAATGGTTTGGAAGATCAAATGAAATATCTCAACATTGTCCGGATTTTTCAAAATATTATCTTGACACATAAAAGTGAATTGCTTTTTTCAAACGAAGCTTGATGTCTGCATTCAACCAACCCTTTTAAAAAAATAATGCAAAATTCAAGAGCATCTCCATTAATTTTCTTCAAAAATCTCAACCATCTTCCTCACGAATTAAACCAACCGCACCATAAATACGCAGTCAACACAAACTTACCATAGAACTTGGGCCCAACGTCTCCATACTTACAGATCTGGAGCTGAAGTTTCTCCCTTTGACTACAACGGATTTGTCGCTACGCTGAATTTCGTTGAACTAACGACGGAAGCGCCCACGACTACGACGACAACTGTCGAGAGCACGAGCAAGGCCCGTAAGTAACGAGGGAACTTTGCATTACCCGTAGTAGCATAGCTTTTGCGGAAGTAGAGAGAGAGAGAGAGAGAGATTTTTTGGTATCCATCTCTCTTTTTTGTTCATTCAATCTCCGATGGATGAAAAATAGAATAATATTTATAATATTATATATAATCCATACTGTGGACACGTACAGCAATTTACAAAAAATACAGGTACAAGTAGTGCTGATAAATATTTGGTCGGGCGAGGTAGTGATTCTGATTACTCGAACAACAACAAAAATTAAATCAATACTTTATCCGGATATATGTAATAATTGTATTTAATAGTAATAACGTAAATATTAGTAGTATAGGTAAATGTTTGGTAAGACATCGTTGCTACTTTTATTACTAGAACAAAAAAAAGTTTAGTAAGGTCGATGTACCAATAGTCGATCACTTAAGCAGACGGAATGTCCCAATAGTCGATCACTTACATTTAAGGCTCTAATTTTTTTTGTTTTTAATTCATACAATGCATGCAGTTGTTGATTTGTATTTAAAAAATTATTATTTAATGCGTGAATAACATTCAACGTATATTTTAAAGATTTGTGTATGGAAAATTAACCAAAACTGATCGACTATTGGGACATCATCGGCTATTGGGACATAGACCTTAATTCAGTTAGTATAATAATAGTTAAAAAAGATAAACGTAAATCCTAAGGAGTATTGGTAAATTATTGGTCAGACAATCGTTGCTATTTGATTAGTCGGAAAAACAGTTTATTAATCCAGATTCATATACACAGTCAAGGAATGATGTATATCCTAGGTAGTATTGGTCAATGTTTGGTCAGGCATTCTTGCCATTTACATTAGTCGAAAAATAAAACCTTCAATGATCCAGGTTTATACAATAATAGTATCAAAAAGGAATTGCATAAATCCAAGTAGTATCGGTAAATGGTTGATCATACATCGTTGCTACCTTGATTACTTGAACAAAAAAAAGTTGAATAATTCAGATTCGTGTGACATTTGCATAGAAAAGGAATAACGCAAATCTTAGTATAAGCGGTATATGTTTGGTAAGACATCGTTGTCATTTTGATTAGTCGAACAATAAAACTGCCAATGACCAAGATTTGTAAATCCTAGTAGTATCCGTGAACGTTTAGTCAGACATCGTTGCAACTTTGATTACTGGAGCAAAAAACTTGTATAATCCATATTCGTGTAATAATTGTGAAAAAAGAAGAGCGTAAATCCTTAATAGTGTTAATATATTTTCGGTCAGATATCGTTGATTAATCAAACGAAAATAAGTTGAATAATACTGATTCATGTAATAATTGTACTAAAAATGAATAACGTAAATCTTAGTGGTATTCGCAAATATTTGGTCAGGCATCATTGGTATGTTTATTAGTTGAACAAAAAAATTTTAATAAACTAGATTCGTGTAATGATTGTGCAAAAAATGAATAACGTAAATCCAAGTAGTATAGGTTAATGTTTGATCAGACATCGTTGCTACATTTATTACTCGAACAAAAAAAATTGAATAATTCAGATTCATGTGGCAATTGTATGGAAAAGGAATAACGCAAATCTTAGTAGTATTGGTATATGTTTGGTCAGACATCGTTGGCATTTTGATTAGTCGAACAATAAAACCTCCAATGACCACGATTTATGCATCCTAGTAGTATCGATAAACGTTTAGTCAGGCATCGTTGCTACTTTGATTACTGTAGCTAAAAAGTTGTATAATCTATATTAGTGTAATAATTGTGTAAAAAAAAAGCCTAAATACTTAGCAGTATTGATAAATTTTTGGTCAGAGATCGTTGGCATTTTGATTAGTCGAACAAAAGAAGTTTACTGATACTTTAGATTTTTATGACGATTATAAAAAAAAAATTTAAGGAGTATTGGTAGATGTTTTGTCAGGCATGATTGTCAATTTTATGCATTGAATGATAATAATTTTCATCCATAAAGCCAACAGTGAGATAAAATTGGATGTATTTTGTACCTCTTTCAGTGGAACTAATTCGCTCGGAGAGTAGCCTCGGAGTAGGCGCAGTAGTTGATAGTCCTCACTTTGTGACGCCGTCCAGTATCAACAGTCATCAACAGCAAAGAAACGGCAGTAGCACTTTGGGAATTCACCACCAGCGGTCCAACTGCGACGTTGAGGTCAGCGGCGAAAAGCTGAGGATGGGCTTCCACAGTTCACGCAGTAGGGCTATGGTATCGGTGTCTCTGCCCATCGCCTGCAGGCTCAGCCTCATTGGAAGGGACTACGACACCGTCCACGTGTCTCTGGCCAACTACAGTCTCAAGTAAGTTCATGCGTATTTAAGAAGGAGAGGATAAATATTTGTGAACAATTCATTTTCACATGTTTGCGTGAACCCCAGGCTTTGTTTTTCCACATTTCTTTTCAAACTTTCACCTTGACGCGGAAGTTTTTAGCGGGTAGAAGCTCAAGAGACCACTTGAAAGTCATTTCGCTGGAATTTTTTCGTCGTCGCGCGCATGAGCACCAAGCTTTGCGCCGGCACTTGTTTTATTTTTTCTCACCTACGTCCTCTCACTTTTTCATCCCATGGGTTATGTCTCGAAGTACTTGTTTTTTTACTTCCAGAGCACAGCCAAAGTTTGTTGGTTGTACACGTACACGCGACAGGTTGACTTGACACGCGTTCAGGGAAAGGTTATTTTCAATTTTTTTTTCTAGAGTAGGAGTGCTACATGTATGATTACTTTCTTACTATCTGCCTTAATATCAAAGAAGCCACTTAAAAGATATTGTGATTATGAATATCATATTTGACTAGCATTTACAAAAATACGTTATAACTTTTACAACTTTCATCGCTGAATAAATAAAAAAACTCCTATAAAATTACGTGCAAGGGAGTATTGCGAAAACTCGATTTCTAATAAATAACTTTATTGATGTATCCGTTTCTTGGTGGGAGAGTAACAAATATGAAAAAAAGTAAGCTCTCTGCTCTCGATCATACCTAATAGCGCTCATGAATCACGTCGACGCGCGAGACAAGTTGCCGAAATTTTTTTCCCCGCCCCGCACGGTTTTCTGTGTTGTTGAACAGTAATGGGCTTGATCAGCCATTTTTTCGAGCGAAAACTTTTTCAATTCGTCATCGCACCACACTGGCTGCAAAAGTTGGGGATGAAAAATCCTTTGAATTTTCGGTCTGGACGAAGAGAAGGAGAAAAAGCCTTTGAAAAATGATTCAACGAAAGCTCCATTGAGCTTTGTCATTTTTTAAAATGAATTTCCAAAGTTGTAATAACCATCCTTTGAATGGCCAACTCTTGCGCTTACTCAACTTTTTTCATGAATAGGATGATTAATTCACATTGTTCAATGATCCAAAGCCGAAGTTACGGCAATTGCGAAAAATTCGCCTTTGTACTTACTCTGTGCAGTGAGGGAGTAAAAATCAAGTTTCAATATCCGCTTACTGGAGAGAATCCAACAAAGGTGGGAACAATCATGGAGAGACTATAAAGACTACAGCTGCGTGCAGTCGATATCGGAAAAAAAGGGTACAGCGTTACGCACGGCAAAGGAGCGATAGAAAATACAACGAGATCGAGCGTGTAAAGTTGCGACTACGAACTCGCAGGCGCTGCGAAAAAAAAAAAATCAACACAACGTGCTCACGAGTACATCCGATACGGTTGGCCGGTCGCGAACGTAGAAGCGGCCATGATAAAATTACCAAAGCTGTATTCAAGCAACAACGTTGTAGCAGCAGCAGCAGCAGCAGCAGCTCGACATACGTACTTGGCCGAGCGAACGAGTCAGCGCGAAAAAAGAATTCGCGCGGAATGAAAGGAGAAAGAGGGGGGGGGGGGTATATTTGCTCAGGCCAATGTTTGTTCGCCGGTGCGCTCATGCACACGGGGCGGGGAAGGGGGAAGATCGCGACCCTTCGTTCGTCGGTGTGTAATTAGTTCTCTTATCAGTTACGAGCCGTCGGGCCGGGCCGGGGCTCTACTTTTTGTGTTCCCTCCTGCCTGGGCTTCGTTTTAACGAGCTCGTTTGCACAGTCGGCGTAAATATACTCCGTACCCCCGGACTTCATCCACGCGCGCGTGTTCATTTCGAATTTAAGCGACGCGCCACGCTACAACTGTACGCTTCAATCTTTGTTTTCGCTCCCGGACTTCGGAGGTGTGTACGTTTGAGCTGGATACTGCATTTTTTCGTGCGCAAGAGCAATTGTTCATTGTTATGGCAGAACGTGCAGGATGTAAAACGATGAGGTAACATAATTTGGGCGATATTTGTTTTGCTGCTGCTCCTGCTGATCTGCGTGGAATTTGAGCTTCGGGTCTACCACGTTGGTGATCTAGTGGTACTTGTGCACTGGTCTTTTTATAAAATTTAATTAGACTCCGAGCTTTGTTAATGAGTTCACCATCGATCCATATGTTTTGTAACAAAATACTTCCGAATTTCGTTTTATCATTTTAAAAATATTAACAACCCGCGACAGAACTATAACACTTCAATATAGATATTGTATTTTAAAATCCTCGAGTTTACGGTATAGGGTATTTTCTGTATTAATTTAAAGCCACAGCATCTTTCTCGGCATGAAACACGCCATCGAGCAGGTTTTCCTTATCTAACCCATTCACTTCACTCTGACGATCGAGGAAAAATTTTCCATCGCGCTTCGGGTCTACTGAAGATTGTAGTCTCGAAATACGGAGGAAGGATAAGTTGCAGCATAAGTGTAAAGGGGGTGACGTTGAGATCCGTCGGACGGAAAATCACTCTTCGAAACGCGAGACCCGCACGAACAGATCTTCAAACGCATTAGCAGCTGTCCTTTTTCCGCAAATAGCATTTCCATGCAAGCGACGGCGCAAGCGTGACTGCGCGCGTGTAGATGGCTGGCGCGAATTAGAGCAATGCATCGCGCGCCTGAAAACGACACCGCCTCGATCTTCCCCCGAGCTAAGGAAATCTCGTCTCCGGAATCCAACGCCGCGACGCGAGATACGAGAATCCGCTCTCGAGTTTTCTCCGCGACGCACGATAAAAATCTGCAAAAAAACCGAGCGCGAGTTTGGTTAGTTGAAATAAATTTTTATGGTCGACGATAAACCGAATTATTCATATCGACATCGCACTCTGTCGTTATCGCACGCGAGTTTTCAAAACAATGGAAATACGCGATAAAACGCGCGATAGCCATATTTCCGAGACAAACTATTACAGCCTCAAAATCGCGCTTTGAACGACTTCCCTTAGCCTATCCCTCTCTCTCCCTCTCTCGAAATCCGTGACTCGTAAAAACAAGCAGCAGCCACGCTACAACTGGCATACGGGAGGCAGAGAAGCACGAAATGAAAAAACGAGCGCGTCGTCAAACTTTGCCATTACAATAATGCGCACTAGGCACGCGTCACGCGGCCATGGCTACAACGAGGTCCGAAGCACGGGCACCCGGGGAAGCAGAACAAAAATCAGGAACCGAGCACAGATCGGTCGTTTGGCTTTGCAGTATCCGTCCGTGGAAAAGTAGAGAAAGGGCTAATCAATACCCACTCGCGAGCGGAGGCTCATGAATAAAATATCGCTGGTGATTTTGCGGGCACGTTTGGCAGGGTCGGTTGATTCCATTCGTTCGGGCGAAATGTGCGAGGCAGGACTTGTTTTCTTCCTGTTTCGCTGCTGCTGCTGCTGCTGCTCTTACTCGTTTGGAAGACGGAAATTGGAAATCGATCTGGCTTGGCTTTTCAACGTTACTCATAGAAATCAATGCTTGATTATCAGCCGGTTGAAATGCGAAGTTGCAAATGACACGAAGTCAGGGTTGAAATATTTATGCCTTCAGTATATAGTTCCGTAATCGAAGTTTATTCGATTCTTTTCGGAAAAATATAGTTTACTTCGGGGACAATGAGAAAAAAGGAAAGAAACAGAAACTCGTGAATGACACCGGCTCCTGACATAAGCTCCTGATTATCCCTCGTTGCTCTTATCTATATGAATCCATTCGCTTTAACTCTATGAATAATTAATGCTCGACGAGCTCTTGATACTCCGATTAAAACTTTTCGCGAGTTCGCAACGATCAAAAGTTAGTCCGGTAGCTTTAACAATGGATTTACAGGAAGCTTAAGTAGTACAAGCGTATATTTAGTCAGGCGGGCTACACGCGAATCAATGTTCGTGCTTAATTGGTTAGTATTTCGTAGAAAGAGAGGTGTTAAAAACACGAGTTGATCCGCTTTAATTATACAAAGCTGATGTGATGTTAGTACTTAGACGATTGAGTGATCCGCTGTGTATCGAGCATTCGTTAACATTTTGAGATACGGGTTGAACATATTTCTGCATGAAATATGTCTGGCAGTACACACGGAAGAAACGTTCGTAGAAAATAGGGATGAGTGGGAGGAGCACGCGAGACTGTACGCATAATATCTAAATTGGATGGAAGCTGCGCAACTCCGGCATGCATTTTGCATGGAGTATTGCAAAACCAACCACTGCTGAACCAACTCGATGTTATCTTACATCCTCACTTGCGTCTTTTACGCAACTACTCTTCTGCTCACTTTCTTTGCATGTAATCTACCTAGATGTCTTATTTGCGCATGTGGATAGGAAATGAAGAAAGGGTGGGAAAAGGATACAGAGATCCGACGGCTGAAGACGAGGCAGGGAAGGCCCGGAGGAAAAGTAAACTTTGTCTTTCGTCTCAAAAGGTGTTATCTTTCTGCACGGCGTACGCGAAATTGCAGTACCGTTTTGCTGAGGCTTAGCCCCCAGCTATTCCCCCTGTCTCTCTATCCCTCGAAAAATAAGAAGATTTGCTCGGTGTACTCATTTGGTTAAAATATACAATTGTCTTTTTTCGTATATTATTCTGGCAACAAGAAATCTTGATGAAAACGAAACCTTATCATACCTCTGTACTTTCAAGCGATTAACTCTGCTCAGGCGATTAATGCGGTATGTGCAGCAAAAACTTTTCAAGGTCATGAACTCCCAGTCACGTAAAGTTTAAAAGTTATTGCTTGCCCGAGGCAAAGCATTTATCCAACTCATTTTGAAACCATCTCTTTAATCCCACATCTTATTAGGTTATTTCATGATTTGTTATTTCCCCTTCTCTAATGCTCATTTGCTCGTTTATTTTCGCGTTTGAAAGCATTTTGATATAAGATTAACAAATTTTAATGCCGTTGAAAAATTAATTCACGTCACGGTCATTTCATTGTATGTTAAAGTTTTTTATAAACAAAAAATAACCTGAAATAACAATAGAACAACATTTTGATGATTCCAGCTCAGCCTCCTGCAAGTCGCAGATCGAAGTGTTCGACGGCTTCATCGATGAAAAAAGTTATCCGAGTAGTGCCAAATCGATAGGAAAAATCTGCAGCCACGATGAGCCGACCAATCAGAAACAGACAACGACGATGACGACTAACGAGTGAGTATATTTGTGCACCATTATCCAATAAGTACACACTGCACATAATAGTCGATGCATTATTGAAACACGTGAAAGCGTACGAATATGCATTAATCGCAATCGAGCCAATGTTGTATCAGTGTTGTATAATCCGTGAAATTTCGGATTGGCGGGCGAGAGTAGATAACATTGTATTTATACTGCGCACCTATGCAACGATTGATTTATTTGCGTCAGGAGTACAATAGGTGTGCTCGATAATGCGAATAATTGATCTGCTTTTCACCGACGCACCTACGGCCGATTTTGCGAAAACTATCGCAACGCACATATTTCACGCGCAATATGGGCGAGTCGTCCTTCCATTTGCAAATAATGTGCCGGGAGTTAATGAAGCTGTTGTATAATATACCTGTTTGACGATTATAATCGTACTTTCCCTTGTCATAATCATCGTACTGTACAAACGTATGTATGTTCGGCGCGAAAATAATCCACTCGCACCATTGTATTTCGATGTCGGTTCTTGGTTACGGGTATAAATCGACTGATTTATTGAATTTTTTATTTATTAATATAATACGGTAATAAATCCAAATAAAAGCTCACCTTTTCGGACACTGGGTCATGATCCTATCCAAATTTTTAGGTGATAATTTGATTAGAAACACTTGGGACCCACTGAAAAAAAAAAAAATACACAAACTAAGCGTATCTACGTGTACCGTTGTATAGCCAACCCCCACCCTCCCTATCTCGTGGCACATATGCGAGCACCAAGTCGTTCAGCAGATACGCCTCCGGTGGGAAAACGCGTTATGCCGAATTTCGCGCTTCTGCTGCAGCATCAGCATCAGCGCGTCGATATATCCAAGGTATTTTGTAGATTGCGCGGGAGAAGCTTCGCAGCCAATGTCCCTCGGGACTTTCTCACCCACACACGTTTTCTCTGTTGGCATTGCCGTTGTTGCTGCCGTACAGATACGTACAACTTTTTCGATCGCGCGTATCGCGCACGTATTTTCCCCCGTCGACCCGAGTGCGCGTGGGTGCGCGGGTGACCTCCTTTTTTTTGTTGAAAAAGTTTTTCTTCGCATCCCGTACGTCGGCAGGATGTTTTCCTCTCGTATCCATTTGAAAACTTGTTAGTCACGCAAATCACGATCATCGGGCGAATTCGTAGCGGTTTGGCAAACTGAGATTTTTAGTGTTAAGAATTATGATCAGAAATAATTCATAACCCCACACTGATCGACAGACAAACCTATGTGCTTTTAATTATTAACCGTGTCTTCCAAAGCCTAAAATTTTGCTGTCCTAGACGAACAAAGCAAACTTTAAACCAAGACACTTGATGTTAACGTTTGAGAATTTCCTGAAATGGAAGTAGGTAATGTCCGTGTTTGGTCAGACCGATTCCACCTGAAGCGTGGGATATATTCATTTTAGCGTTAAATGATTTTATTATGATTAATTTAGTATTAGCTGATTTATGTACATGATTCTTCGTCAGAGTAGAGCAGCAGGCGAGAAGAGCATCAGCAACAGCATAGAGCTAATAGAATATTCAGGCATAAGCCTCGAATGTTCCTCTTTTCAACGATAAAATGCACTAGCAGACTTAAATCGTCAGAGCGAATGAATAATTCATCCTGTCTCCCCTAAAAATCGATCAATATCTTTTTACATTAAATAGAGAATTCATTGTACTCGTATACTATTCGCACCAACCGTTTGCATCAGCCACGTGCCCCATAAAATCTCGAAAATTCGTGGCACTTCTAGTGTGTATACCTGCAGTACAATAGCATCGTATATATGTGTCCCTCTCCACGTGAAGTGACAGCCACAGTAGTTTCTACCTCTCTCGCGATTTACTAGCATGCGGCTGGGTTTGTTTTTTACGCGTGTGCTTGTGACGTTATTTGTTGCATTCACTCTATTTCTCGACTGGGCATTGCTGATGATTTTGCCTATCCTCTTCTTTAACGTGCACAAAAAAAAGCCTGTTCGAATCTCCAGTAGTACGAACCAGTTATAGTCAGACGAAACCGGTGATTTGTTGAAATCGAGAACATGATGTGTACATGTAACTAGTTACGGAAGAGCTGTTGGGTGTGCGTTCACACGCGTAATACGCCTACCAATACGCGCCCCACTTGATGCTTAAATGAGGAAGTTACTGTTTGCTCGGCCACTGGCATACGATACTAGGACAGAGAATCGGAGTGCGGGAGCTTCGAAGAGGCCTTCCCATGTTGTATGCATTGCACACACCAATAGAACATGTAAACTATGAAAGATGGAGCGAGGGAAGCCGAAGCGCGCACAAACAGAGAGAGAGGGGGAGAAAGCCGGACTGGCAGCCAGCCACTATACTAGCTCGGTCGGTCGCTTGATCTTTCGACAGCCCAACTCCAACTGCAAACGACCAGCCCAATATTGCCGGCTCGTTTCTCTTATATCTTCTGCTCCTCTTTTGGCTGTACCTACTGCTCCAGTGATCTACATAATGAGCCAACATATGCAGCTGTCTGACCCATTGATTTTAGAGATGTCAGGCGTCCGTATCCTTCGACCTTTCACGTCAGAATAACGTTGACGTAGTCGAGAAAACAAAACAAGGACAATAAGGAGAGTAATCAGAAAAGTTCGACGGTACAAAAACAAGTACTATAACTGTCGTGGGAGTGGTGATATTACTTATTGCCGCAACTGGTTCGCTCGAGTGATAAGAGAAGTATCGGTAATGGTGGCGAAGATGGCAGATCTTCGATCGGACGGAAATTCCTGCATCCGATGGAACTTTGATGAACGCCCCGAGCGTGTATAGTAAGTAATGAAAATAGTTCTCGTTATGAATCCGGCCAGGGAAGTAAAAGTATGCGTGCCTGCGGGTATAGACGCGAGTACGTATAGCAGAATCGAGCGAGCGGGGCTTTTAATTCCATGGAAGATCTGCAATCTGGCGACGCGATTATACCAGTGGCGTTGACACTGCCGGCAAAAGTTACGTACATTTCCTTTGTTGAACACAACTATAAAAAAGTGCGATCGGCTCGAAAAAAATTAAAGCCAGAGTGGATTCTATCCCCGCACGGACCGTCGATCGATGTGGCCTAGCTTTGCATAAAAACAGCACCGCACGACCGAAATTCGTCGCTCGAACGGATACAACGAAAGAGGTCAGAGAAGAGAGTCAAGGAGGGGGAGGGGGGGGGCGGGCGAATCGTGCACGATTGTACTTGGCGTCGCGTGCGGAAGTAGCGGCGTCCCGGAGGCGGCGACCCGCAACCGAAGCGCATCCGGCCAAGACTCGCAGCCCCAGCGACCACCAAAACATCCGGCTGCCTCGTGCGTCCCGCCATTCCGAGTCCCAAATTCACCGCCGCGCACCAGCTTTCGAAGCTTTTATAATTGCTCGTTGCGTGGCAGTTGAGCGGAGACGCGCTCTAGTTTATCACCGAGCTTGGTGCACCAGCTTTGGCTCGACAGCTGTACAGTATGCCACACTGGGATGGATACAACTGCCTGCCTGCGTCTCTGTTGTGGCGGCCGTTGTCGCTGTACATGTAGTTTGTTCCCAATGATATATGGTCCGTGCCGGCGAGAAAAATAAGGTCAGGACCGAGAAGGAGGGATGTGCCCGAAAAACATACTAGTCACTTCACTTTCAACTTTCTAGTATTTTTCATACATTGGGATATGGTTTTGGAGATTCTTCAAGGGGTTTTAATATCTTTTCGCGCCTAATAATTTGTAGCTGATGTGCAGGCAAATTAAGAATGACTGTAGAAGGAAAAATAAAGTCTTGGAAATGGATTTACACATACATACGATATGTATTAAGTTAGCTATGGCAGCGTCTCTCCGTCACCCGCTTAATTCTTTCCCCTGTATACATAATAAGGTTCTATGTACATATATTTTCATCGATCTTTCTGTCTCTTTCCCCGTCAGTTGCAGATGCGCCGCTCGGAGACAGTGTACGACGTAAGGATTTTTGAGACCAAAATAGGAAGCTTACTCGCTTCTCTCGAGGATTCTTGACACCCGCCCGACGTTTGATTGACATATTTCTCGTAATGTGCATTTAGACATGTGCGTTGGACAATTTATAGATTTCCATACATGTCAAAAACTCTGAAAATTTGAGATGGAGCTAGTTAAGATTATAATTATAAAGTTTTATCATGGCACTCTACCCAGATTTATAAACCCATGTCATGCTGGTGTTTGTTGTACAAAAAATCGTTGCACGATTGAGAAGTAATCGGAAGCTTTGAAAGTGAGCTTTAATTTGATCTATCATTCCGTCAAAAATAAGAATTACTCCAGAGCTTACGCACAATTTGAATTCAATCATGAATAGTTTATTCGAGCATCAATAACAAAACAAAGCTGTGGATTCCGTGAGCAATAGTATTCTGGAGGACATGTGATTCCCAGTTCAGTAGGCGTGGCACACAAAAATCTCTGTTTCCGGATTTAGTTACCTCGACCTTGTAACTATTCTGAAATTTTGAAATACGCATCTACGTAGATTCATGATTTTGGTGTTGACTGAATGTAAAAAATGCGCATGATTTGTTCCCTCAAATACTATGCTAATATACGGTACTAAAATTACTTAAAAAGCAACTCATAATAATGTTATTCTCTTTTTTTCTGTATGTTCCAGGCACAAGAGGTTTTCGTCAAGCAGCAGAAACATGACTATCATATTGACGCGAGCCAGTGACGACGACTACATGGATGTTTCGTACTATTTTCATAACGGTGAGTTCAGCTCACAGATTAGTGCGTTTGCTCTTTGTCGCAAAATGAATATAAAAATGGAGATGATATTTAAATAAGTTTCCCAATTTTTTTTTCATCCGACAAATAAACAGTTTGGAATTGTAATACCAGGCTCGGAGAAATCATCTCGATGATCCTATTAATGCTCATCTTCTTTGGTATCATAACAACTTCCGTCATGATTTCTCTCACCGCACCTTTCAGCAGAAAAATCTAGTTTTAGCAGATAAACCCACCCCACCGCTGCACTCCTTGGCTCAGCCTTACACTCTGCAGCTCTTCATTAAATGAAACGTACTCAACTAGCCTACCACACATATACACGTGTGCAAACGCAACACTGGTCGGATACATACACACAGCCAAGTAATTACACAGAGACGTGCAAGTGGCATTAGTCACAGTTTCAATGTCAAAGCTGTAGTGCGACGAGCCTAAAGTGCGTACATGGCCTTTGATGCTGCGTATACGTGCCTTATACCTTATTCCACCCCTTTCACCCCGTCCACCCCGTCCACCCTGTCCTGTCTCGTCTGTAGGTCTGTACGTCTGTACGAGCCCCGCACTCGACGACGGCCACTCCAAGCGTGTGCGCATCGCCAAGTCACTCGGGTAATCGACTACCACGAACCTTATCACGTTACGCACGTGCCTTTACTACATGCAACACTCAAACAGAAGAGCAACTGCTCGAGGACGAAAATTGCCTTCCCTATGATTTTCTTTTGACCTCACGCTTACGTTGATTTGTGGAAAAACTCTTTGTAGATCTGATGTTGAGCTTGCGGATTTGAAAAAATTCGACGATGAGTAATAAAGTTAACGAGCGAAAACATAGATTCAAGTATTTCAGCTTGTGGAACAAAATTAAATGGCCACTGCTTGTTTTTCATACGTCGGACACATTGGTGTTTGTTTCACGATCAAACGAATAGTAGAAAACGAACTAAGAGAGTCGGGGAATAATATGCATGCTGTGGAATGAATATTTTGGGGTGGATAAATATAGGAAATGAGAGGATAGCTGCTGTTCTGCTGACGAGGTCGGAATGTTTTCACAAACCTGTGCTGAGAACCGAAAAATTTGTGCATACGAGCGTTTTTGTATGCGCAAGTTATTATTACGTGAATAATCTCGTGAAAAGAGGAATTTCGCTCTATATATACGTGGGCATATTAGTTTGTCCTATGTAGCTCTTGATTCGAGAGAGCTTATTTTCAAATGAAGATTCAAGAGAAATTAAAAAAAAATTTTGGGATAAGTGTGTGTATTGGTGACAGGAAGTAGAGACAATGCAATAAAAAGGCATGGTGCTCACGTAATTATATGGATCGCAAAAATTAAGATCGCTATTATTTTCATGATTTTTTCAATCTCTGATTATGGTTCTGAAAGTAGTTTTCCAAATCAAAGTTCGCGAACATTTACCGCAAAAAACCAGTAAAGTCACCGTACATAAAAGCTAAAGGAGCGTGCTTTCACGTCATGCTGCGTCGACTTTACCACATTTGAGGGAAAATAACTACCTTCTTCCTTTGGTGCTCGAAGAAAAAAAAATAAGGAACAGTAAATAAAAAAGAACAGGGGAAGGAAAAGAGCATACGTGAGAGGCAATATTTTGGCAGTCGGAGTCGTCGTCACTACTAGAGGGAAGGGGTAGGGGAAAGAAAAATCGTGCGGTTTAGAGCTGAAAGGGGGACTCGTCGACCTCGCACATACAGTGACGTTGAACTCCTTCCATGTGCTGTACGTAAAATAAAGAGCATCCGAGTGGTTTTGCAGAGGCATTTTATCTTCAGTGGTGCGAAAAATCGGCAACTCTTTATACTCCAAGAGTCGAGTGAGAAATACACAGGAGAGTCGAAGAGACTTGGATCTCGGGGCCTTTGCCTTTCACTGTCGTTATCTTTGCTGTCGCTGTTGTCGAGAATAACAGTGGAGAAAATTGTCGTACTCCAAAAGGACACGGAAACACAAGGAAAAAGAAACGGGACGTTGAAATGAAATGTTTTCTGCAGTGTTTGTGGGCAAACGCAAGAACAGCATCAGCAATGTACTGTCTGACTATATCGAGACTTTACTACTCGTTCGGTGCCCTGCATAAATAGTAGTTTTCGTACGACATTGGAAACGCTTTAATTTGCGAACTGAGAGGTTTACGGCACGAGCCGTAGGCGAGGGTCGTAACGAGGTTTGAAAAGAAGCCTTTACGATCGAGTTATGAATGCTATTTTTCCTACCGAGGGTGTACCAGGGTTCC